>PVJC01004553.1:0-58007 GCA_004026665.1 Murina feae
TGCTTGATATGATTTCAATCTTCTTGAATTTGGGGAGACTTTGCTTGTGACCCAATATGTGGTCTATTTTTGAAAATGTCCCATGTGCACTTGAAAAGAATGTATATTCCGTGGCTTTGGGGTGAAATGTTCTGAAGATGTCAATTAAGTCCATCTGATCTAGTGAGTCATTTAGGATTGCCGTTTCTTTGTTGATTTTGACATTTTTTTTTTTTTACAACTGTTCCAACAAGAGGAGACAGGGCAGGAAAGTGAATTTTTATACCCCCAAAACTGTTGGTATGAAGATTACCCTCTTTATTTCCTTTCTTTTCTTTTTTTGTACAGTTGGGAAGATGGTGGTAAAGGGGTGCACAGTGGTGGGGAGAGGCTATGTGGATGAGAAAGAGGTGAAGAGGTTTGGTGCCTACTATGACTTGGAAAATGGAAAACGGAAAAAGATGCCTAATATGTATATGTGTTGTCTAAAACCCTTTTAAGGAATTTTCAACATTTAAGTTTTCTTTAAAGAACCACTAGATACTGCTGTTTCTTTATAAGTTTATACACATAGAGATTGGACCACATGAAGCCTCGGGTATTATATGTGATATACATTTATATGTAAGAAGTTATACACACACACACACACACACACACACACGGTTTTCAAAGGCCAACCCCTTATTTATCTTCACATCTTCCACAACACCAAGCATCAGCATTTTACGTTTAGGCTAAAGCCACATGAAGAAGTATGGTTCCCAAATTAGTGTTAACTAAGGCGGAAGCACTGGGACATGTTGGTAAGAGTATGGGACTGGTGACATGAAAAAACCTCAACCATACTCCTGGCTTATTAAGCTCAGTGCCTTTGAAACCTTCAGCAAATTCTTTCTCTTCCATGGAACCAGGTTCCTGCTCTGGATCATAAAGGCTTTGACTGGTCATCTCTCATTGCCCTTCCAACATTCTAAGTCCATCACTTTAACCTGACAGGTTTCCAGGTAGTGTTATCAGCATGGATAGATTAAGCACTGTTTAGCCAAAAATTCCATCAGATCTGCTCTAGAGTTTAGATTATATCTTGTTTCCCATGGTTTGTTGTTTTAAGATGAAGAGCTGGGGGGGCATTCTCTGAAAGAAAGGTGACAAAGGCACTTGTTTCCCACACACCACCACTGTCTAAATGACTAGAGAAAATAAATAAGACCCGGTGATTGCAACACCTGTATCGCTGTGTATTCCAGGCATTGTGCTAGTCGTTTTTTCTTAGCTGAGAGTAAACCTGAGACAATCCTCATTGAGACAAACCTGCATAGGTTAAGACAATCCCTCCTAGAGAACACTGCTTGAAATCAGTGGAACAATCACAAGTTAGAGTGCTGGGGGCCAGTTGGGACATAGGTAGTAACCCCTTGAGTCTTAGGAAAGATACTGTACAAATTTGCATCCATAGATTTCGATTTGTAAATATACAACATCAGTAGTTTGTAGGGTGTTTTGTTTTTTTAAGAAATTGGTATCCGTAAGAGAGAGACTTTAGGGATATTTGAATAGATCTTACTTGCAGAAATGAAATTTACTAAGAAAATCCTTGTCCTATTTTCATCTGGTTCTATTGAAATTGGCTCTTTCTTACAAGTGGCTGAACTAAAGATTTATTGTCCTCACAGCATGTGGAAATTAGAAAATGGACTAATGGAATCCATTATATCCTCTTAACAATTAGATGAATTGGAGATCAATACAGTATCTTAATAGAGTCAAACTGATTTATATGAATATCCCATTGGGGCAGCCACAGGGACATAGCACCGGCCCACTAATCTCAAGTATCTTGAAAAGGACAAAAAAAAAGTCAAACTAGACAAAGGACTTCTTTCGCCCCTTGTGTTTTAAAAATTTGAGCTGTGAATAAGTTAGTCTTAGTGCTTAATGATCACATATCACTTCAGACTGAAAACAAAATCTAATAGTAGCAAAGTGAGCAATGTTCTTCTCATAATAAACCAATTCTTTGTCATGTAATCCATAGTTAAATGTTTGTATTGTTTTATTTTCTTTTAATTTTAGATAATAATTGTTATTTTAGTTTAGATATTTTCAGGAGCAAGTGAGTCTGAGAAAAGGGGGCTGATTAAATATGATGAATGTAACACTTGCCTCTCCTGTGCACATTCTCCATAAACCTCAAAGCCTAACCTCAAAGATAAAAAATAAAATTCCAGTGGAAAATTACCGCAAAGGTGCTTTTGTGCTAAACTGGCATCAGACATAAAAATAAAATAATGTCTGTAAAGCTCAAGGGATTAATTAGGATTTTAATGTGGTCTTATTTTTAGGAAAATCGTAGGAACCCTGATTTAAAAAGCCTTGTGTTTCACAAAGTAAAACAAAAACAATGGAGGCAGTCAGTCTATTAAAATGTTCCTGAATTGAAATTTAATGAAAATCTTTAATTAAATTTTATTGGGATTATATTTCATCATTATCAGTGAGAATCTTTAGAAAAATAGAGAATGGTATGAACTACCCACATTCCCATTAAAAAAAAAAAAAGGGGGAGGTCAAAAGATAGGGCATGGCAGTTCAGCAAGAAAAAGAAAACAAATTGTAAATTATCTTCTGCAGAAGGACAGAGTGCTAGCCAGACAGTGCAGGTTTTACTTCTTTACTGCTCATGGTACTCCAGCACCCACGTTATGAGTTTAGATTTAGTGAACGTCACGTATGGGTGGGCTCTGGGGCCACTCAGCTCCAGTTGAAGGGTTCGGACATATATATTCATGTGCTCCTAAAAGGAAATTGGCACATTTGCAGTAACCTTCCAACCCCAAACACTTGGAGCTGGGTGCAGAATAAAGAAGTCAGCTTCAATTCTGGAAGAAAAGTAGAGAAAAGCTCATGCATCCTTTTCCATTTTCATTGGCAGAATACAGAATTGAAAAGCAAAAAGGGAGCAAGTGTCAGATACGTCAAAAGCTATTTCTTATTATCCTGTTTCTTAAGAGGAAAACAATAATGCATATCAGGTCACATGAGTGGCATGTCATTTATTATTAATTTAATTTTGATTATCACAGTTGCTAGAAGTGCTTTCATTGACAATTGATAACAATCCTTTGTTACTTAAATGCACTTTAAACTCCCGTGCTGCTTCCCAAGGCTGGGTCTATGTAATTTAATTTTATAGTGCACATTTGAAAACATCAGCTGAAAAGTAGCTGACTCATGCTGGTCAATAAGAAAGTATATTTTTCCTTCTCAATTGATCACACCATTCTAAGACCATCCCAATCAATACAATTGAACACTCAGTGATTTGCTCTCATCCATGCTTGAGAACAGAAAGGACTGACAGCACAAATCAAGTGATTCAAACATAAGCTATTTTCAAAATGGTCCACAAAGGTGGTTATTGTTTATCAAACTGACATTTGAAGATTTCTACAGAAGTTCATTCATCTCCACAAATGTCTAACAGCAGATATGATATTAAAACTAGAAGTAATATGATGGTTGCCAACTAAGTGATCTATAAAATACTTCCACATTCCTAAATTTATTTTATTTTTTTCCATTCTTTATTGATTAAGGTATTACATATATGTCCTTATACCCCCATTGCCCCACCCACCGCCATGCTCATTCCCTCACCCCCCTGGTGTCTGTGTCCATTGGTTATACATCCTAAGAAACTAGAAATACCAATCAGAAAAGATATATACACCCCTCTGTTCATAGCAGCACAATTTACCACAGCTAAGATTTAGAGACAGCCTCTGTGCCCATCAGCAGATGAATGGATTAAATTTTTAACAATGACACAAAATTAAATAGCGAGAAAGGAAAATGTTAAGAGAAAGCAAAAAGTGTTCAGAGGGACCAACAACCTTAAGCAGCTTGGGTGCCTGGTTCCCAAAGTTCACTTAAACATGATTCTCTGCCTCCTCATTTATTCTAGAACTGATGGTGTTCCTATCAGGGAGAACTACATTATTTCAGCTTCCTCACTCAGGTGACTAAATCCTGTCTCTTCCAATAAATAATTAAACTAGCGCCTAACATATATACCAAGTGTAATGTAAAAGCACTGGCAAGTGTTTTACATGAATTACCTTCTTTTACTCACCACAACAGCCTGGAAGTAGGTACAATGATTATCTCTGTTATTAAGGGGAGGTAAAATATTCCCCAGGGACACAGTTAATCAATACTGGATCAGAGATACATCCTTACCTTTTAACTGGTCTCTGGGCCCCCAGATTAGTCACCTTACTTCCTGTGAATATGGTGGCTACTAGCCATATGTGGCGGTTTCAATTTAAATTAAAATAAATTAATAAAATTCATTGCCTCAATCACAAGAGCCACATGTCAAGCATTCAATAGCCACTGTACTTCATAGTGCAGATTGGATAATTCTATTCTTGCAGGAAGTTCTATGGAACTCTCTTAGGAAATGGGTTTTCCTTTGATGACAATAACTTTCTCTTCCATTCCGCACAATATTCTAAACCAACATTAAGTCCACCGAGAATATGTGGGCTGTGATGAATCTTTTCTTCCCAACCTCCACAGGAAAGGGCTACCATCTCTCATCTTGAGAAAACTGTTTCTATCCCATTTCTCAAAGTGAAGCTGTTTTAATGATAAAAAATGATTAGGAATGAAAGTTTTAAATTATTATCAAGTAGAAATGTGAAGGGTACTCTGTGGGAGTCAATATGGACTTTTCACCAAACCATCTGTATGATCTTTGACAGCTGAGAAAGAAAAGCAAGTAAGATTATTATAAAGCATATTTTATGGTGTTGATGTTATTTTGGCATCACATGAAGTACTGATGAAATTTCTCTAGGGAATGCTGCTATGTGGAGTTCTGCATCGAATGCTACAAGAGGACATTCTAAGTCTGAGAACACATCAGAAAATAATCAAAATGATTCAGTACTAAATCATGACAAAGAATTAGCTCTTGGCCTGAGTCCTATAGACAAAAACAAGTTGTTAAAGAATAGCATGGAGTTAAATGAGATCCAGAAGGGAGCAGACCAGGTTATTGCCAATGACTTTCTAATAATGGCAAATCAATTTAATGTTGGTAGTGTAAATTATCAACTATTAAATTAAGAATTAAAATGTTAGGTAGTATACCCCAAACCAAAGTTCATGCATGACAAATCAATTCAGGTAGAACTCCAGTTGTACTTTTTGGAGGTAGAGAAAAAGGCATCCAGAAAGACTGACAGAGCTAAGATAATGATTTCAGCAGCTCTAGGAAAATATTTGAAAAATGAAATGAAGAATCAATATAATTGGACAACATATAATCTGTAGTTTTCATTTTTAAAGTGAAGGTGTACTATCTTATAAAATAATACTTTTTTAAAAAATTGTCTTTGAATACTGGCACAACTTCATTTTGTACATAAGAAAAAAAATCAGAATCTTCCATTTTTATTATTGAAATAAGCTTTGAGAAGTTCTCTAGTTCATCCTCTAAAGTTCTTGGGTGAGGATACTGGGACCCAGAAATGGTCAATAACAACCAAGATTGTTATAAGAAATAAGCGATTCAGTACAAATGGATTTTAGACCAGTTAGACTTCGAAGTGTAAGCTCTTAACCAACCATTTTTTAAGTGAAAGTGAAATAAAATTAACTTGATTGGAGGCCTGCTTGATAGGTACCATTCGAGGAACCTAGTATATGGCTAACTAAGAAACCTACGTCTAAAGTTGGGGCTCGGAAACACATTAGTCATTTATACCATCAATTTTGCATTTTTTAACAGATTTATCTTTTTCAACCTGAACCGAGAGAAGTGTTTCAAGTGGGCAGCTAAATAATGGAAAATAACTTGGTAGCAACTAGGCATTTGGGGAAAGACTTAAAGAACTAAGTGTTCCTGTTACTGATTTTTTTCCAGTCAGTTTAAAGTGAAGAAGCAGAAAGATAGGAAGGATCTGCCTAAGTAATAGAAATGATTGCAAAATAGCCTATAAAAAATGGTATATAAAGCATTAATATTTTCCTGAGCCCCAACTTTATCTTGGGCCACCATAACTGAATCCAAACACTACATTACTTCTGGTTGATATATGATGGAAGGCTGGCCAAGAATTGTGGACCTGTATGTCGTCTTTGATTCATCTGTGTCACCAGCACCTGCATCCCAGCTGTGTGACCTCAACCAATTGATGAAACAAAGAGGATCAAAAAGAGAAAAAGGTTTGGAGGAGATTTGACTTGGAAATTGCTATGGTTTATTGCTTACCTATAATTCCTTATGTAATCCTATCTGTGTGTATATAGTTCCTAAAATTCATTATTAATCTCACAGATGTTTATATGGCAAAAGTTGTTGATATTCTTGTTTATTCTCTAAAAATATCAGTTTCCTAGGGTATATTTTTAGCTTTCTAGTTCCTATAGGTCATGTCTGAGCAGACTAGGTAACTAGCAATAATCCAATGGTCTCCTGATTGGAACTATGGGAAAATAACCAGTAGCTTCCTGAGTCACTGGAAACTCCAGTTTTCTGGTGTACCTCAACAATAGCATTGGATGTCTTTGTCCAAGGACTTCTCCTTGCTTGTGCAGAGATTCAAGGTGATTTGACTCTCTCAGGTTACCTTCATTCAAACCTACATTGGAATAATAAAGGCATGTTGGTATTTTAGTTATCAGGACAACTGCCTTCTCGAAGGAAGCCATTCTGGGGCCAGCATTATTTTCTCCTAAGGGAGCAAAAGGGGTGGTCAAGTCAGAGGTCAAGGCCTGTGTTTCCAGTTGAGGGGGCTGTGAAAGCAGCAGAGAGGGCTCCTCAGGTTTTAACACCACAGGCAGCATGGCCAGACCAGGTTATTAAATAATAAAGGCCTGGTACACGCAATTCATACACTTGGGCGGGGAGGGCTCAGCCTGCCTGCACCCTCTCACAGTCCAGGAGCCCTTGGGGGATGTCTGACTGCCGGCTTAAGGGGAGTAGGCCTAAGCCAGCAGTCGGACATCAGACATCCTTAGCACTGCTGCCGAGGTGGCAGCAGCTCCCACTGCAGTCACCAGCCATGAGCCTAGCTTGTGACTGAGCCTCCTGCGTTGAGTGTCTGCCCCCTGGTGGTCAGTGTGCATCATAGTGACTGGTTGTTCCACTATTCAGTTGATTTGCATATTAGCCTTTTATTATATAAGATTCCCAGTGACTTACACCAAATTCAAACTCTTGTTGGCAGCATGCTATAGCTAACCAATGCAGAAACTTTAGAGAAATTCTTTGGCAAACGCTTCTAATGTAGAAAGCTATGTAGTTAAATTTGTCTCTGGGGAGGATTACCAGTTCACTAGAGAAAGCAAAAACTCAACAAAATGTTGGAGGGTTGGGGAGGGAAGGGGAGGGGAGGGGGGGAGGGGAGGGGAGGAGAGGAGAGGAGAGGAGAGGAGAGGAGAGGAGAGGAGAGAGTTACTGCCCTGTGCCTATGGTGTTGTTTTTCCTACATACAGATAAAGTATGCAGACTATTGAAATAAAGTTTAGCAGGGAAGCTTTTGGTCAATAAGTAAGAAAATCACTAATGGTATAAAAGCTTCCATATTCAGTTTATAATTTCTTTGCTACACCTCAGTTACCTTGTCTATGATGTAGAGCTACAATATGCCACTAATGCCTTAGCGATGGAGGTGTTCATTGCCTGTGTTTGGAGACCAGAGGTGGAGCAGGCTGTCTTCTCCCCTCACCCAATCCTATGTGGAATATTCAGAGATTCTCATTGTCCACAGAGATTCTGTTACAACCCACTTTTGAGCCTCCTGAGCAAAAAATTCTTTTAGAGGCACAATTATTTCTAGCAGTACAATTATGGGCATAATAATTTAAAAAAAGAATTGGATTTTTAAGAAAATTTTTCTCTAGTTCCATAAATACTTTTTTAACTTGTCCTGTCTGTTGAGCACTGCCCTAGGCACTTGACAGACACCAGTGAACAAAAAAAATTTCTATTTTCAGGGAGCTTACATTTTAGCCATAAACAATCAGAACCTTACATCCCTCTGAAGGGCTGTAGCTCAAGTTATGATATAATATTCATTTTATTTAAAACCATTGTCTAATGTCAGAAACATTTAAAAGGGGGGAAGAACATGGGAAAATAAAGAGGCACATGAGAGGGAAGTAAAAAAGTACTAAATATAGTCAAGCTTTTTTAAAATTCTACTCTTTAGCAAATTAAGAATAGAAGAAAATGTCAATGTCATGTCGTAATAGGCTACTTCAGTTTACTTCTTCATCAATTATCTTAGCATATTGTGAATAAGAACAAATAGAGAGTATATTGTATTTAGTTCCCTTAACTATCACTATTTCAACTTTTAAGAAACATTTTTCAAACTTAGGTTGATTTTGTTCTAATTTTCATTTATTCTTCCAAGTATTGAGCATCTTCTATATTTAAGACACTGTGCTAGGTGATTTGCATAGTAGTTAGTTTGTGTTAAATCATGGAGAGTTTTTTTTAGTTTTTTCTCAATCACCATTTATCCCTCCTATACCCTCTTCCACCTCCACCCATTCACCCCCAGAAATCACCACACTGTTGTCCAAGTCCATGAGTTCTCTCTTTTTTTTTTCTTAATCTCTCCACCACCACCCTGAATAATCTCCCACCACCAGAACTCTTTTCCTGCTGTCTATGAGTCTGTCTCTATTTTGCTTGGTAGTTCAGTTTGATCATTAAATTTCACATATGACTGAAATCATACAGTACTTGTCTTAACATAGTTAATATCAGCATTACATAGGTGAGGGAACAGATACTCAGAGACTAAGTGACCTGCTCAAGATCATTCTCCTAGAAAATGGAGGAGGTAACATTTGCTTTTAATTATGTATTCCTCTAAGCCTGTGTGTCCTAATCTACAAATAAGGAATAATAATAACTACTGTGTAGAAATGTTCTAAGTATTACAAATCAGATATGAAAACTTTCAATGGCAGTGCCTGCCATATAAGAGGCTGTCTGATAGCTGGTAGCTATTATATTAGACTAGAGGCCCAGTGCATGAAAATTCATGCACTGAAGGGAGGATCCCTCAGCCTGGCCTCCCTTCACACAGTCCAGGAGCCCTCAGGGGCAGGAGGTGACCCGACAATTAGGGGAAAGCAATGCCCCCATCACACCTCTGCTGCTGCCTGCAGCCACTGCAGGCAGTGCAAGCCTCAGCAACCCTGGTTACCTGAGCCTCAGGTGGCCCTGGGTGGCTGGGCAGCTGCCATCCAAGGCCTGTCTGCATCCTCAGGCTGGCCCTGGGCAGCTGTGAGGCTGAGGGGACTGGGCGTCACCATCTTGTGGCTGTGGGCACCACCATGTTTGCAATGGCATGAGAGTCAATTAGCATAGTCCCTCTTTATCAGATAGGATATCTATTATATCAACAGGGGACATCTTGTACTAAAAAATGAAGAGAGTACTATATCAAAACTCCACTATTTGCCCCTGGGAAACTCAAGGTCTTCCCCAATATTTTTGTAATTATCCAGTGGTTGATATGTCCCCTCTGTGTTGTCCTGTTTCTAGTAAACTTATTGTTTACTCTATAGCTTATAATTGTTCCATTGTTGAAACAGAATAAAATAAATATTAGATATCTCTGTTCTTAAAATATCCTTCGTCATTTCAGCCAAATGGACTCTGACTCCCACACTTTAACAACATTCATTTGCTACACATTGTAAGATAGCTCACTCTTCTAACTACTGTACCTCAAGACTTCATCCTTAGCCCCAAACAGGTACCAATACATTTTCTCCAGGCAAAGCCATTTCTCCTTCAGGAAGACCTTGGATACCAGTTGACAAAATAAGTTTTTACCTAAGGGGTCCCTTCTTTTCACACAATTGGGCTGGATTCTAGCCTGGGCCCTGAGGTTTGCTGGGTGAATCACTGTGGGCAAGTTATGCTGGCATTTATACCCTCAGTTGTAAAATGAGAAACTTGGACTAAATGGTCAGCAAACCCATTTTTTTTTTTCTCAGTAATTTTATTCTATTCAGAGCTTTCAGATAATTCTTTTACTTATAAATTTTGGCATAGGGGGTAGGGTTAGGGATGAATCTTAAGAATATTTCATAACCAATTGCACAATGAAAGAGACTTTATGCATAAGGAAGACTCATCAATTTTGTTTTTGCTGGTTCACCAAAAATAGAACAAAAGCCACACCTCCTTTAGCACTTTCAATCATCATGCACGATATGACCACACTAATAAAAACAGAGGCAAAGGAGATACAGTGTTTTGAAAATGATGGAAAAGGGCAGAAATATCATTGTTAGAACAAAATGTGTTATAATAATATTGATGCGATCAGGAAATATTTTCCTATCTAGCCACTGAAATTTGGGGAGGCAATTGTTTTGCTATGCTGAAGCATTTGGCAGTGCATACAGCACCTTTTGGCAATATATTTTTTTGGTTAAAAAAATGTTCATTGTAAGAAAATTGGAACATTCAGAGGGATACAAAAAAAAGATGGAAATTACTCTATATTACCAGCCAGGAATAACTATTGTTAATTTTTTTATTTATTTCTATTGGAACTGATTGGAACCAATGTTATATTCTGGCTTATTCTTAACATGGTTGATAATTGTATCTTTCCCCTCAATCTAACATTGTTTACTGTGGGGTTGAGTCATGGCTAAAGTCATAGTAATCAGAATTAGGGCAGATTGATGACTTAGTTCTTAAAATTAGGATTATGACTGTATTTTCAGAGGAAATCGTAAAGTTGGGCACTTGCTTTCAGAACTCTGAAGGAGGACAAAATCCATCTCCGTTTTTGAAGACTGTTTACAGTTTACATTTAGAGTTGCTATAGCTCTTAGTTGCATGTCAGTGAGAGTTGCTGTGGTGAGCCTGAGTGATCTATTCATAGAAAGTGGTGAGAAGACTTGTTTTTGGGTGGAAGACACATTGAGGTTCAGGAACAAAGCAAGCAGTGGCAATATAGTGCCAGGGGGAGCTCAGGCACCTTTGAATCTGCTTGGCAAAGGTTCAACCTCTGGCTTTTCACCCTGGCTGGCTGACGGGCCTTACACAAGTTTTCCTCTTTGGGACTCAGTTCCTTAATATGTAATAAGTTTATCTCCTGTCTCACTAGGACACTACAGGAATTAGTTGGTTTAATGCATACAAGTCCCTTAGCCTGGAATATAATTTTAAGTGCCAAAGAAATATTGGCTATGTATTGTTATCATTGTTGTTACCACCCATTTTTCACAAGTTCCAATAAATCTCATTGGGGTATGATCAGGAAGCACGTATTTTTCTCTGGTCACAACTTCTCACTGCTATTCTTGGTCTCCCTTTTCTACCCCTTAGCAATGTCTTGCGTAAAGGCTATGACTTTCTCGTCCCTTTGAATAACCAAAAATTCAATCCTGCTTAAAACTTCCGTCTCAAGTAATTTAGATCTCCTCTTTCACTTTCCCACCACTCTCACTCCCAGCAGCCTTGAGCCAGAGCTCTCTCTGCCTCCACGGCAAGTGATGAGCCTGGCTTCACCAACTCTCCTGCTCCCTCTGCCAGCCCCATCAACCAGGGCTAGGACAAGCAGGCAGAAGAGAAGGGACAAGTGTTTGTTATGGCCTCTTTTCTGGCTGCTCCTGTGGAGCTAGTCCCTTTGGTTGTTGCTTCTCCTGGAGGTGGTCATGACTGGCCTCTGTGCCTCATCCCATGTTGACTCATTCCTGAGATACTGGGAGGGACATATAGGGCTTCCCCCACAGCACACTTATCTGGCATGTTATTCTGGGTCAGTATATCAGTTTGCTAGTGTTGCCCTTATCAATTACTACAGACCGATTGGCCAAAACAACAGACATTTACAGTCTCATACGTTTGCAGGCTGAGAGTCTGAATTAAGGTGTTAGCGAAGTTGGTTCCTTGGCGTGTGAAAGCTTCACCGTAATCTTTGCCTTTATCTTAACAAAGAAGTCTCACTGTGTGTATGTGTTTGTCCAAATTTCCCCTCTTTATAAGGAAACTAGTCATATTGGATTGGGGCCCACCCTAACAAACTCATCTTTACTAATTATATCTACAACCAATAAAGTTGCATTCTGAAGTACTGGTGGTTAGGACTTCAACATGCATATTGGAAAGACACAATTTAATGCATAATAGTCAACACCAACCATTCCCATGTCACCAGCCCCTCCCAAGCTCTTGCCTCTATTATAATTCAGGAAATTAGGGAAACATGGGATGGGCCCTGACACTGACTCATGCCTCATTACACCTGTGTTTCTGGCAGCATTCAGTATCTAGATTCTATACTGTCGCCATCCAACCCATTAAAGGAGGTGCCTTGTAGACACCCACCTTGAGCTCATCTGCTTTATGATTCTAAGTGACTGAGTCACTGTCGTGCCTCGAGCAGATATTCGGAAGTCTACTGGAGTCCCAAAACTCTAACTTTTCATAATTAATAACACCTTTTTCAAATCTGGTTGCTCCAAAATGATTTTCATGAAGTAAATGTTTTACTGCCCTTCTCCCTAGATCATGGCTATCTGAAAGGTAGGAGACGTGCACCGAAAGAGTAACCAAAAGCAACCAGGTAGTTCAGTGATGCTTTGTTTAATTTTATCAAAGGCAAGTGCAGGCCTTTGTCTGCTCTGAGCTGACAAACATGACGTATGGGACTTCCATGATTCATTCTGTGCAGACCCTACTGTGTTTGTTCATTTCTTCATTTTAAAATAAGTCTTCTTTTCCATATATTGCCCCAGTATTCTTTTTTAAAAATATATTTTATTGTTTTTTACAGAGAGGAAGGGTGAGGGATACAGAGTCAGAAACATCAATGAGAAACATCGATCAGCTGCCTCCTGCACACTCCCTACTGGGGATGTGCTCGCAACCAAGGTATATGTCCTTGATGGGAATTTAACCTGGGAACCTTCAGTCTGTAGGCCGAAGCTCTATCCACTGAGCCCAACCGGTCAGGGCCCCTCAGTATTCTTTTTGCTTGGAAAATTGGTCCGAGTGTAATTAGTTGGCCAGCAAAGCACTGTGACAGGTTTGGGGGAAGAGGCCTGAGAGCCAGACTCGCAACCCCACACCTCACAGGCCTGCCCCAAAAAACTGTTATCTTCAGGGATAGGCATAACTGGGCATATAAGTTACATGTTTTAACTCAGAAAAGGGTAGAGAAGAACAAACGCAATGGAATTGATTCCACCCCCCCTCCCCCCCCCCTCAGATTCTAGCAGAAATGATAAGATAATCCTGGCTAACTTCAACATTTCTCCAAAGCAGTGATTTTCAGATCATATTCCCTAGATCACCTGGGAATGATTAGAAATGCAAATTCCAGTCCCTACTCCAGACCCACAGACTCAGAACCTCTGGGAGGGGGCCCAGCCAGCTGTGCCTTAAGAGGCTCCCAGGTGATTCCCACGCACACTCAGGTTGGAGAAGCACTGCTCTAAAGCAGAGTTCTTGGCCAGGGTCACACATTTGAACATCTGGGACCCTGAAACACACACACACACACACACACACACACACACACACCAATTGTTTGGGCCCTAACCCCTGGCAGTTAGGTCACAATAGCGAGGGTGAGTTCTGAACAGGGGTATTTTTATAAAGCTCCTCAGATGCTTGTAGTGAATGACCGGAATTGAGAAGCAGGGCTCTAAATCAACAGACTCCACTGCTCCAAAGAGCTCTTGTGGGGCGGCTGTCAGGTGGGAATGGGCCCAGCTGCGGGGACTTTGGGTCCCCGCCCTCATTCACCTGGAGCAACTGTACACTTATCTGCTTTCCACTCTTGGCGTCAGTGTAGTGTTTTGTTTGAGCAAAGGTTTCTGCAGCTAGAAAGTACAAACATTAATTCTCTAAAGGATAATAAATTGTAAAAGCCAAGAGCCCCTTATTTCCTTCTCATTCCATTTGATGGAGAAGGTGAGACAGTAAAATAAATATATGTGGAGCTTATCAGGGAAGAATAGCAGGAGGCTCCTCATGAAGTTAGAGGAAATCTGAGGTTTTGGAACGGGCTAAAGTGCATGGAAACATTTGTGTGGGAAGTTCAGGAATGTGGTGTGTTGTTCCAACTGCTCAGGGCTTCTCTAATCTGACCCTCTAAAACTCCTTGCTCATTAGAACATAAATTATACTATTACAGATTGAAAACATGCCCACCTTTTGAAAAATAATTCGTGGTATGACAGGAAGTAGAGATATTTTTCTCCTGATCTTAGTTATCCAGCGTCTAATCTATGAGCCAAAAATTGCCTTGGCTGGTGTGACTCAATTGGTTGGAGCATCATCCCCTACAGTAAAAGGCGGTGGGCTCAATTCCCAGTCAGGACACATACCCAGGTTGAGTGTTCCATGCCCAGCTGGGGTGCATATGATAGGCAACTGATCTCTCTTTCTCTCTCTCTCTTTCCCTCCCTTCCTTCCACTCTCTCTAAATCAATTTTTTAAATATATGATCAAACAATGAATACAAAATACAGAAATGCTTAAAATAAGATGGTCAAAGAGGGCCACACAGGCACACACAACCCACATTGGGATTTGTTGAGGGCAAATAAAATGCTGCCATTGAAACTATTTTACAATACCTATTTTAAGTATATTTATTTTAATTGAAACAATTTTTGTATATAAAGATGTCAAGAAGGAATAATTATAAATATAAAAGGTGAATAGCTTCATTGATCAAGGTAGATAGATATTTTAGAAGGCAATTTGACTCTCTCTCTCTCTCTCTCTCTCTCTCTCTCTCTCTCTCTCTCACACACACACACACATACACACACACACACAAAACTAATGAAAGGCTTTGCCAACATTCGTGATTAGGGACTTTCAAATATCCACTAGGTCCCTGGAAAAGGAAATTTAACTAAAGAAAAAGTCTAGCATGTTACACGCAGTGACAGTGCTGATGATGGACAAGAGTTCTGTGTAAGCACAAAAACAATGAACAATATTTAAATCTGGAGAGGTATGAACACAAATGCCTGATGAGTGTCAGAGGTGTCAATTGAACAGATGGAGAGAAGAATAGGCCTGCAGGGTGGGGAGGCAGAGGTAGCTGTCAAAGGTGGCAAAAACAGGAAACTCCAGTTGGTGGGATGCATGGTAGAATTATAATAATAACAGTGATCGTCACAGGCACCTCCTTCCTCCTCCTCCCCCACCCCACCTCCGCATTGTATAAATAAGGAATTAGAGTCTGACAAACACTCCATGAAACACTCAAAATCACTTCGTCTTTCCAGCTCTCTTTATGTGAAACCCTGGTCTAGAAGCTCACAAAAAGGGGGGGGGGGCAGAAATTCTCGTGGCCGAGAGGAGAGTTCAAGCAAGACTTCCTTTATCAGGGAACGGGGAGTCAAGACTGACAAACAAACAGAAAAAGTGCAACACTTCTTTCATCCAGAATCTTTAATATTGGGAGATCAGAAACACTGTGGCTTGATTTGTGGGGCTTTCTTCATGGCTTTTAAACTATGTAAGGACTGGAACTTTATTCATTCATGTTCCCAATATTCCACAACAAGCATAAGACCTTTCGTTTGAAGAGGAAAATAAACATATGTGAAATATGCTATTAATTCTTCAGCGGAAATTCCCAAGGACCCTATGTGTATTGGTTGTTTTTGTTTTTTTTTTTTTTAATGAAGTTTTAGGTCACACATCATCTATGTATAACTTCCTACCATGTTTTCAAACATTTTTAGCAGTGGAATGTGTTTACATATTAACACTTGTGACCAAACCACAATTTATAAAGCAGATTAAAGTAGAACTACAGTGGTCAATGCAGAGCAGGGAAGCTAGGTGCTGGGTCACCATCCCTTCACCCAACACACCCTGTGTGAGGCATTGGAACTTAGCAGAGCACTTTGAAAATCATTGTTCTAATGTTTACATGTCATATATTACTAGGGGCCCGGTGCACAAAAATCTGTGTACTCGGGGGGTCCCTCATCCTAGCCTGTGCCCTCTAGCAGTCTGGGACCCCTCAGGGGATGTCCACCTGCTGGTGTGCCTGGCCAGCCTGGGTGAGGGGCTGATGGCTGTTTGCAGGCTGGTCAAGCCCCCCAGTGTGGACCCTCACCCCATTGGGGTGTGGCCAGCCTGGGTGAGGGGCTGAGGGCCATTTTCAGGCTTTCAGGCTGCCCACAGCTCCCATTGACCCAAAGTCAATGCAGGCTTGCTGGAATCAGGTTTCTGGGGTTTATTTATCTTCTATAATTGAAATACTGTTGCTTTGAGCCGAGGTCTAGGCAGGTAAGGAAGCCTCCTGTTTGTTTCAGCTCCGTGGCTCCTATAATTGAAACATTGTTACCATGAGCAGAGGCTCAGCCAGCCTAGGCAGACAGTTGCAACGTGCAATGGAAGCCTGCTGTTTACTCTAGCTCCATGGCTGCCTTCTGTCATCTTGACTGGGCTAATTTGCATACAGCTACTCTGATTGGCTGGTGGGCATGGCTTGGCTGGTGGGCACGGCTTAGGCGTCCCGGAGAGACCGCTAATTTGTATATTACTCTTTTATTAGATTAGATGAGTAAACATGGACTATATTTGTAAAATCATTACCCACTGATGGGTAGTTCATAATAGTAACTGTTTACTTTGTAATGCAGTTCACATGTCTATGTACCTGCTATGAGACAATCTAATCTATTTACCTATCTCTCACTGACCCAGGTAGCATCCCTGGGTCCATCTACCAGAATATTGTCCTTACTAAACTTCCAGAACCTTCGCATTTTATTGTAGCTTTAGCATTTTTCCCCCCTGGATTTTTTTTTTCTCTGTTTGTTCCTTCTGCTGTTTGGTTCCTAATTTATTAAATGGTGAAATTATGAATATATGACAGCACCAACAACCCCGGGTGAAAGACCACAAACAAACATAATCATAGTAAACATTTATATGGCCTGATTCTAAGTGTTTTACTCATTGAATTATCCCAGTGACCCTCCACTGGAGCTACCATCACTGAGGACCCTATTTAACAGCAAGGAAACTGAGGCCAAAAAACAAACAAAAACCTCACCTGAGGTCATACAGCTGCTTTGAATTTGAATTCATGAGACCTGGCTACAGAGTCACTTGACCTTCACTGACTCGCGAATATGAAGATGGTATAGATTCAGAATGTGGGCAAAACTAAAAGAAGTCAACATAAGGCGTTTGAGATAAATTTTCAGGAAAAATTTGGAGAGGCTTTCAGGATGGACAACAACATAGCACACCTGAAAATGTAATGTGACAACGCCACCTGGAAGGAAATGACAGCAGGAGAACGGAGAAGATTCCAAGGGGCCGGAAATAGCTGTCTTCATGTACAGATGGGAATAAGTGAAACCGAGCATCAACCAGAGTGGCAAGGGAGCATTGCTGATGAACATCATGGCTCAACGGGAGAAAGGCATAACATTTGGGGTTAGTCCAGAACAATTACTTCCACCACGTTGATTTTTATAGATGATGTAATGACAGCCTACATATTTTTTAAAAAATAAAAATGCTAGTTCATTACTTTAAATATTTCATCAAACTGAGTGAGCTAAATGAGCAAAATAATTGAATTGGCAGAAATTGAACCACATGTAATTTCTTTAAGAACACAGACAGTACTTAATTATTTCCATATCATCCATGGTGCCGAGAAAAGCATTTTCACATTTTCCATACCAGAATTTCTGTGTTCATATGGAATATATAGTGGGATTAATATAGTGATGGATGGTTGTACTCTATTAGGACAATAATAAATATGCAATTTATATTCAATCCTTACTATGCGTTTGGCCCATAAGTTCTCTTTGCCATTCATCCTCAAAAATATGTTTAATGGAAAGTACTATTACTATTAGAAAATAAGAAAATTGTGACTCAGAGAAAGTTTGTAATAGGTTCATGGTGGCACAATTAGGTGGTGAAGCTGGGACTCAAGCTGAACCTATTTGCCTCTAGAATTGAAGATAATATATTATCCATCATGCCTCAGCAATAGAAAATGTGTGCCTATATATAGAAGCAATATTAATTTAATTGATGCAAATGAAGTGACAATACAGAGCTATGATACATTTCATTTGAGAATCTGAGCCTAATTCTGCTTTGTCACACATGCACCCTCCCTTGTGAGGCTCGGGGTCTGCATGAAAGGATCTTTGGTCAATGATTGTGCTTATAACAAGTCCACTAGAAATGAATAATGCCAACTATAACTATTGTCATTTGTGCTTTGCAAACTACTTTATCTCATTTTATATTCACAATCATGAGATGTGGGACAGAGATCATTACTCAGAAACCTCTTCACAGGAGGGACTCATATCTTCCATCTCACAGGTTCCCGCAGTAGAACCAAGATCTGCTGATCCTCAATCTCCAGCCAAAGCTTGCTCCTCAGTTTCATTTAAATTGAATTCCGTTTCTTATTACATGCCAATATTTATTCAGCTCTGTGCCTGACCCAAGGAAGGTCAGCAGCAAATATAAATTGAAGGAACACAGGTGTTCTGCCTGAATATGCTGATGCTTTACAGAATCATATATGAGTCTCCCACCTAATGATGCTATCATTAATCGAAGTTTGTAATTCTGAGAGTGCCATCTAGAAATTACAATACTTTCTAAATGCAGGCTTTTGCACAAAAGTGGACATGGATTGCTGTTTTTTTAAGTTGATTCACTGTACCATTCTTAAAAGGATACCTGAATCCAAATACTAACTTCCATACTTACAGTCAGAGGCATGGCCACATTAGACTCAAAGTCACTAGGTCTTGTTTCCTCATCTGTAAATATTATCTAACAAATGTCTAGTTTGGGGGGTATTTGTGACTATTTCATAAAGTATGTAAAATGCTTCAAGCAGAACATAAGATAATGTAAACAATAAGTAGTTATTATGTCATCATCATCATCATTCTGTATTTTCTATAAGAGGATTGGTTATAAAACTCCACATTATTATTTTATTACAAAGAAAGAAAAACACTGCAAAGTCAAGTATATCTTGCCATTGTTTATCATATGCATCATATCTTAATTACATAAAATACAGTATACATGCATGTGTGTGTGTTCAAATAGTTAAATTGCAGTCTCAATCAAGTTTAAGAGTGGAAAGTTTTAGCTAAGTTTCCCCAAAGGAAGTTTAAAAGCAATTCTCTGTTTAACTAAGAAAAATTCTTTCAACAGTGCAATGAAAATGTTCTGAGGTAGAGAGAACTATGTATGCTTCCCTAGTTAGTATATTTTTAAACTTATAAATAATTTTTAATAAGTTGTATGTATTTACAGATTTTTAAATAGGCTAGTAATACATATTGCAAATACAAATAAATACTTTTAATATTTCATTTGAAAAAGTAAAATGTATTTTTGTTCATAACCATCTAATCTAATAAAAGAGTAATATGCAAATTAACCATCACTCTATTACACCCACAAGTCATGCCACCAACCAATCAGGAGAAAATATGCAAATTAACTCAACTAAGATGGTGGCAGCCACAGAGCTGGAGTTGCCCTGGGCAATGGAGGAAGCCAGGGCCCTGTGGCCCTGAGCTCTGCTCAAGGCTACAAAGTTTCAATTATAAAAGTTACATAAATCCCAGATACCTGCTTCCAGGCAGCCCAATAGGGACCCAAACCCTAAAAGGGATGTGAGCAGCCTCAAAAAGGCCCTCAGCCCCAGAGTAGCCACACCGCCATGGGGTGAGGGTCCCACTGGAGGGCTTGGCAAGCCTGCAAACAGCCATCAGCCCCTCACCCAGGCTGGCCAGGCATGCCAGCAGGTGGATATACTCTGAGGGGTCCCAGACTGTGAGAGGGCATAGGCCGGGCTGAGGGACCCCCCCCCCTCCAAGTGCACACATTTTTGTGCACCGGGCCTCTAATATAAATGTACTTGCAGATGTGAGAAAAAGTGATATCTAGTTAATTTCAGAAACTTGATGGGAATGACAAAGTTCAAACTACTGCCAAAGCCAGCACATGAGGTTTATACATATAGACAGAAGAGGATGAAGGAATATGGCTGCCAATGAGAAGGCAGACTGCAAGATAGTGCATGAGTGAGAGAATGAAGAGAGAGTGTATGGTTGCACAGGGAGTGTTTATTTGTGGGTTGAGGGACAGCTATACTCCAGGGGACTGTCGGGGATTACCGGATGGGGTTCCCCAGACCAGGCAGCCTCCACTGTTGCTGGGATCCCTCCTGGAGCGACCGGCTCTGATGTGGAGACTGTGCCATGTTGAAGGGGAGAGTGGATGTTGTCGGAAGCCTAAAAATCCTGAGAATCTACAAAAACAGGACCCAGTGAACAGCTGTGAACCCAGGAGCACTGGTCCCCAAGCGGTGTGAACATGCAGATTTGGAGGAGCTCTGCACCCCTCACAGGAAAGGTCAGATTTTTCCTGGGATAAGGAGAGAGAGAACTACATAACCAGACACCCGGAGAAGAGAGATCATGGGGAGACAAAAAACCCAGCCCACATATGAAAGAAAAGCAGGTATCACCAGAAAAGAAAGTAAACAAAATGGAGGCAAGCAACCTGTCAGAGAAAGAATTCAGAGAAATGGTCATAAGGTGGATGAAAATAATGGAAGACAAATTCAACAATATGTGTAAGAACCAAGGGGAAATGAAGAACCAATAAAAAATGAAAAAAATGACATCACTGTATGAAGAACTCAATAGAAAGCATCAACAGTAGACTAGAAGATGCAGAGGACCACATCAGTGAGCTAGAAGACAATGTAGGAAAAAATACCCAAGCAGAGCAGCTTCTAGGAAAAATAAAATAAAAAACAAGAGGAGAGCCTAAGAGAACTTTGGGACAACATAAAATAAAACAACATCCATGTAATAGGGGTACCAGAAGGAGAGGAAACTGAGCAAGGAATAGAAAACCTGTTTGAAGAAATAATGACAGAAAACTTCCCTGATAAAGGGAAGAAAAACTCACACAAATCCAAGAAGCTCACAGAGTTCCAAACAAAACGAACTCCAAGAAACCTACACCAAGACATATTATAATTAAACTGGGGGCCCAGTGCACAAAGATTCATGCACAGGAGTGAAGAGGATCCCTCAGCCCGACCTGCACCCTCTCCAGTCTGGGAGCCCTCAGGAGAGCCCTCTCCAATTCAAGAGTTTCTGTCTATTTTTGCAATCATATGAGCAAATTGTCTGAGACCCTAACCCAGTTTGGTTTGTTACTCACAGAATAATAGAGGCATTTTTTTCTTTGCTTCATTGGTGGAGATTTCCTGGAAGTTTTAGGATATCTTCCCTTTAATTTTTCCTAGACACCCTGATTTTACTTATGTCTCTCACCTTTGCTTTCCACCACAACAGTAACTTGCTCCAGGCTAACTTTGCTCTAGTGTCTAAGAGATCCGTCCAAAACTACGATTCCCAGCATTCCTGGCGCTCCTCACGCTCTGGGCTTCCAATTCTGGTCCTGGAGCTGTCATCAGAACTACTATTCCCAGAATTCCTGGCGCTACCCATGCTGGGAGTGATAGAGGGAGCCACATCCCTCCAAGCTGCTGGCTCTCCTGCTTCTGCTCTCTGCCCAGCACCTGTGTATGAAAATTAACCCACCAACTTTGTTGGGTTAATTTGCATATTCACTCCTGATTGACTGATGAGCCTAGCAAAGGGACTGTCAATTTACATGTTTCTCTTTTATTATATAGGATTGGCAAACACCAACAACAAAGTAAGATCTTAAAAGTGGCCAGAAAGAGATATAAAGTTACCTACAAAGGATCCCCATCAGACTATTGACTGATTTCTCAACAGAAACACATCAGGCAAGAAGGGGATGGAATGAAATATACAAAGTCATACAAAGCAAGGTTCTGCATCGAGAAATACTGTACCCAGCAAGGCTATCAATCAAAATTGAGGGTGAAATCAGAAGCTTCACAGACAAAAAAGGACTAAGGGAGTTTATTACCACCAAACCAGCAATGCAAGAAATGCTAAAGGGTCTGCTATTAAAAAGAAGAAACACAAAACAAAGAAGGAACACAAGGGTAAAGAATAAAAATGGTGACAAACAAGTACCTATCAATAATATAGACAGAAGAGATTTCACTATGTTGGTGAGACTTTTATTTCTTGTTTCCCATTTTCCATTATCGCTTAATCAATAGCCATGTATGATTCAGAGTGTTTTTGCTCAATACATGTCTCAAATCTTCCATCCTTCTCTCCCAACTTTATTCAAAACCAAGCACACATCTTAACAAAAAATAAATATCTAGAGAATCTAGGAAGTCACTGGTGAGCTATACTAATATCTCTGTGTATATTTGAGGATAACCTAATACTATCTTAGAACAATGACTTTAAGGAATAAGAATATCATGACTCCAGAATAACTAAATCAGTAATGACAGTTAGTTCAGAATTTCAAACACTTTCATTCATGCAGTTATTGATCAGATCAAATACATTGATCCAATTCAGGAGGAACTATTTTGTTGGAAGTGGAGATCAATGATACATCAGCAGTTATGTGACTTCTGTGGCTTACCATTTGCAAATGGAGAGCTCATTCATTATGGGCATTTGAAGTGGGCTTAAATGAAATGGAGCTCTTAGAACAACAGCTCACAGTAAATGACAATACATTGAAATGTTTTATAAATATATTTGCTTTCTAATAATTTGTTTTATTTTAAATTTTACCTCCAAATATTCATGCTTTGGAGAATAGAATACAGAGAGACCAGGGTTGTGACTCCTATTGCAATTCAGATTGGCAAGTCAGGAGCTTTCCAAAAGTGAAATTAAAAAGATGTATGGTAACTCATGGAATCTAAGTTGACTTTGTAAAATACAATGTAAATTTTATGTCTCACTAAGAACAAAAAGAAAAAAAAACACTGACATTCAAACTATGATGCACCATTAACTTTAAGACACATCCCAATATCAGAGAAATTGAAATGTGAAAATATGGATGACTTAGAAATGATAGAATATGGTAGTTCCTCTGATAAAATGTAGTTATGTTATCTCAGGAGCTATTCAAAGAAAGTCACATATATGCTGCAGAGAAAACCAGGGAACTTGATAACTGAAGAGGCATAATGGAGACGCTCCAATACAGTGGATGCTTTGGAATTACCCAGTGGAATAGATCCTTAATTCCATACTCCAGAAATCCAAGGGTTTTTCACTACCCATCTTCCTCTTACCTGCCAATGCAAATCCCAGAGCAGAAAAATCCCACAGCTTGCAAGAGAGCTATTTGAATGTTCTTTGGCAATTTTGTGCAAAGGAGAAGGTTCAAGTTAGAATTATAAGCCTCCTTTAAAATTAATTGCTGATAGAGGTATTACAATGGGAGCCCTGAGAATGGAAAAATTGCTGAACAGTCAGAATGACTACCAATGTATAGGCTCACATATTGTGAGACAATATGAGAGGTTTTTTCCTCCAAGGCAACTTCTCATCTCCCCTCTGCATACCAGCCCTATTTTAATTTGTGAAGCCACGTTGTGACAAATAGAGTATATTACTGGGGACAGGGAGATGGAGAACAAATACCAGAAGCCATGTTCCAAGGGAGTTACTGAGGTAAATCTGGACAGTTAGGCCCAATATTCTAGGGCTAGATTGGCAATAGTGAAAAGCCCCCAACAAACACAATATATATTTATATATGCACACATATACATACTAGGAACCCGGTGCACAAAAATTAGTACATTCGGGAAGTCCCTCAGCCTGGCCTGTGCCCTCTCACAGTCTGGGACCCCTCTGGGGTTGTCCACCTGCTAGCATGCCTGATCAGCCTGGGTGAGGGGCTGATGGCTGTTTGCAGGATGGCCAAGCCCCTGAGGGTCATTTTCAGGCTGCCCACAGCCCCTTCAGGTTTTGGGTTCCTACTGGGCTACCTGGCCAGCCTGGGAGAGGGGCTGATGACTGTTTGCAGGCTGGCCAAGCCCCCCAGTGACATCCCTCACCCCACTGGGATGTGGCCAGCCTGGGTGAAGGGCTGAGGGGTGCTTTCAGGCTTTCAGGCTGCCCACAGCTCCCATTAACCCAATGTCCCAGCAAAGCTGGCTGGAAGCAGGTTCCTGGGGTTTGTTTATCTTCTATAATTGATACACTAAGCCAGGGCCTAGGCAAGTAACGAAACCTCCTCTCTGCTTCAGCTCTGGCTTCTATAATGAAACAATGTTTCCCTTAGAAGTCAGACCTGGCCTGCTGTTTGCTTCAGCTCCTGAGGCCTCTATCATTGAGACTTTGTTGCAAATATGTTGTTCCCTGGAGCAGAGAGAAGCCCAGGCGGCCTGCAAACAGTTTCACTCCTGCTGCAATGGAAACTGCCTGTTTACTCAGCTCCCTGAGTGCCGGCCTCCATGTTGGCTGGGTTAATTTGCATACAGTCACTCTGATTGGCTGATGGGCATGGCTTAGGCATCCCGAAGGGATGGTCAAGTTGCATATTACACTTTTATTATATAGGAGATATATATATATATATATATATATATATATATATATATATATATATAAACAAGGAGTGATAAAAGAAACAAATTGAGTTATTTGAATGCATTTTAAAGATGCAATGTGCATATCTGAGCTCCTCTTGGATGCTTCTAGTGCATTTGGCAGGCTCTGTTCTTTTACAGAGTGAGACAGGAAGCAATTCACATGATTGTCTTCTTGACTAGATTCTTCTTCTTCACTCCCATTTATAAATGTGGTTTCCTAAGGC
Organism: Murina feae; assembly: GCA_004026665.1. Taxonomy (NCBI): domain Eukaryota; kingdom Metazoa; phylum Chordata; class Mammalia; order Chiroptera; family Vespertilionidae; genus Murina; species Murina feae. The sequence goes on from PVJC01004553.1 coordinate 24,785, forward strand.
AAGAAAATCCCCAGGAGATACAAGAAAATAAATTATTCTAAATGTTATAGACATTAGAGATGTGCTGTTTATGCCTAAACATTTTCATATCTAAATATCAAGAAGAAAAATACTAAAAAAAAATGTAATCTGGTCTTTTATTTACATAGTCTGCTAAGCCTCCATAAACCTTAGTTTAGCAGGAAATCAAACGGTTGTCCCACACTGTGCAGAATTCTTTGCTATTTATTTTTCTCTTTATTAAAAACTCTCTTTAAAAAAAGTGAATCAGTAGAAAAGGTGCAGGAATGGTGTGCCTAATTGTCGTGCACATAGCAGCAAATTATAACGAAACCCAACCACGAGTGTGCCAAACTTCCCCAAACTGTGAAATAACTGAAGCCAAACTGTGAGGCAAAAAAAAAAAGATTTAGGTTGCTGGTAAATTTAATCTTTAAGAAGTATGTGAATAGAGGAACAGGGCAGAAGAAAGTTGCATACAATTTACTTCTTTTTTTCAATGTACCTTTAAATTAATATATATATGTATATATATGCATATATATATATAAAATATAGTTTATATGCATGGTTCTGCTATTTTTGATAGATGTCAGGAAATTAATTAGGCTTTGGAGTGGGAGAATATCACATGGAAGTGGAGTGTCTGTCCTTTAACTCAGTGGGTGCTCCACAGAGCAGAACAGCTGCAACAACTTGAAAGGCATTTCTATTGTGCAGTGCTCACTGTGGTCCTGAGAACCGGAACTGAGGGAGGGTCACCAGCGCCTTTCCCTGCCTTTATGCTGTGCGGGTGCACCTGCCTTTAAGGAAGGAGCAGACTCTATAAAAAACAGAAAGCAACATTCTGCTCATTGCCTTCAATTTATGTTCATGAAATTAGTGCTATGCATTCATATAAAAATGTTTAGCTCTGGTATAAAAATTCCTCCTAATATTGGAGCAACTCCTTTTTATTTTAAAATCTCACAATGAAAGGGATAAGATTTCTTACAAGTCACTAATGGGTAATCCTCCTAAGAAACCTTTGTACAGACTAACATGAAACTGATGATTCTCTCTAAGAAGTCGAGCCGTCCTGGGGCTTGTTCCACATAAAAGCAATTGCCTTAGCCTTTCAGTATAGAAAATACTCCTTTAAATACTTTGAACTCATTGCATTCCATGAGTGGCAGCCACTGTCTTCCCACCTTCAAATGTAATGGGTTGTCTGTGCAAGTTTCCTTAAATTTGACAGGAAACTTCCTGTCTTGGCTCAGGGTTTATTTGTTTGTTTCCTTGTCTTAAATTTATTGAGCACCTATTATGTGCCAGGTGCTTTTTCATAACTTGATTTTATTTGATCCTCTCAATCTGGAGATATACCTATTAATATCACCATTTTTAAAGACAATGAAAAATAAATAAATATATATAATAAAACAAAGTTTCAGGCAGATTCAATAATTGTTTAGAGACTCCACATATAAGTGAGATCATATGGTATTTGTCTTACTCTTGCTGGATTATTTTGCTTAACACAATACTCTCCAGGTCATACCATTCTGTTACAAGACATAAGAGTTCCTCTTTTTTTACAGCGTAGTATTCAATTGTGTAATTGTACCACAGCATTTTTATACACTGCTCTACTGATGGACACTTGGGTTGTTTCCAGGTCTTGGCTATTTTATATAACACTGCTATGAACATAGGAGTGCATATCATCTCTCTGATTGGTGTGTTGGGATTCTTAGGATATACTCCTTAAAGTGGGATTATTGGGAATCTAATGAACAAAATAAACTGATGAACAAAATTAGAGCCAGAGGCATAGATACATGAGACAGATAGACAGAGGTTAGAGGGGAGGGGTGTGGAAATAGGATGGATGAAAGAAGGTGGAGAGCTTAGCCAAAGAACAGATATGTGTAGCCCAAGGACACAGATAACAGTGTGGTGCTAGCCAGAGGGAGAGGGGTGGGGACTGGATGGAGGTGGGTAAAAAGGCGGGGGAAAGGGGGGACATCTATACTAGATGTCAACAATAAATTTAAAAAATTTTTAAATTAAGTGAAAGAATTAGCATTTGGACCCAATTTTTCTCCAATTTCACAATCTATTGTATTTTCACAAACTACTATCTTTATTAAGAAACTAGAGGCCTGGTGCATGAAATTCGTGCACGGAGTGGGAGTGGGGGGTAGGGGTGGTGTCCCTCAGCCCAACCTGCACCCTTTCCAATCTGGGATCCCTTGAGGGATGTCCGACTGCCCGTTTAGGGATCAGGTGTAAACGGGCAGTCGGACATCCCTTTCACAATCCAGGACTGCTAGCTCCCAAACTCTCACCTGCCAATTGCCCCTAACCACTCCCCTGCCTGCCTCATCAATGCCTAACTGTTCCTATGCCAGCCTGATTGCCCTTAACTGCCCTCCCCCTGCCAGGATGGTCCCCCCCGACTGCCCACCCCTGTAGGTCTGGGTCCCTCCCAACTGCCCTCCCTTGCTGGTCTGGGTCCCTCCCAACTGTTCTCCCCTGCAGGCCTGGGTCCCTCCCAATTGTCCTCTCCTGCAGGTCTGGGCCCCCCCTAACTGCCCTCCCCTATAGGCCTGGTTCCCCCCCCCAAGTGTCCTCCTCTGCAGGCCTGGGTCCTCCCCAGCTGCCCTCCTCTGCCAGCCTGGTGCCCCCCAACTGCCCTCCCCTGCAGGTCTGAGTCCCTCCCAACTGCCCACCCCTGCAGGCCTAGGTCCCTCCCAACTGCCCTCCCCTGCAGGCCTGAGTCCCTCCCAACTGCCCTCCCTTGCTGGCCTGGGTCCCTCCCAACTGCCCTCCCCTGCAGGCCTGAGTCCCTCCCAACTGCCCTCCCTTGCTGGCCATCTTGTGGTGGCCATCTTTTTCCACATGGGGGCAGCCATCCTGTGATGGTCAATTTGCATATTAGTTTTTTTTAGATAGGATGATTTAGTGTTATTTTGTTCAGAACCATAGGGCACAATCATCCTTGGGCAATCTCCAGTAAATTTTTCAGTGTACAAATTTAGGAATAAAAAATGAGAGTGAGAGAAGTACACAGAGAAAAATAAACAGGAAGATGGAGAGGATAACAGAGGGGAGAGAGAGAGAGAGAGGGAGAGAGAGAGAGAGAGAGAGAGAGAGAGAGAGAGAGAGAGAGAGAGAGAGAGAGAGAGAGAGAGAGAGAGAGAGAGAAGAGGCCAAGAAAGACCAAGAGAGACCAAGAGAGACCAAGGGAGGAGGAGAAAGGGGAAGAAAAAGGGAGAGGGAAAGATAGATAATGAGTAGTAGTGATTGGTTCATTCTAGAGACAAATCAATAGCCAGCCCTGAGAGTTAGCCCCTAGCCAATACATTTGACAAAGAAAGGCAGAGCCTAAAGTATAGACCATCAGCCTCTCAGCACCCTGGGAGACTTGAGGTCTCTAAAGCAATAAATGTCAGGCAAATGCTTCTCTGCTCTTCCACTTAGCAGAGGTTTCATTGGTCAGTGGTGTGCTCTGCAGCCCTTCTCAGTTTTAATGTTTGTAAGAATCACCTAGGGATCTTGTTCAATTGTTGGTTCTGCCTCTATAAATCTGGAGCAAGCCCCCAAGATTCTGCATTTCTAACAAGCTCCCAAATGATACTGATGCTGCTGATTCAGGGACCATGTTTTGAGTAGCAGTGGTGTAGAGGAAAGCATTTGCCAGGGCTTCAAACCAATCAGTACTAGAAACCCAGCTCCACCCGTTAAGCATATGAATCAAGGCAAGTGTCTTTACCTCTGAGCTTCTCTGTTTCCTCATCAGCAATGTGGAAATCATAGTGATATGTCATTAGTACTACATGCCAGACACTGATTGTAAATGCATTATATAAATTAATTTATTTTATGTTTACAACACTTTTATTTTACTATCAATGATGTTGGAAATGTTAGCAAAGATAGCTTAAACAATCTGCCCCAAAGCCAGGTGGTAGTAAGTGGCCAAGAGTGAATTTATGTCCTAGGCAGCTGAGCTGAGGGGCCCACTCATTACACGGACAGCACAGAGGAACATACTGTAAGAAGTCTTACTATCATATTGTGAAACACCACAGTTAGTACACAATAAATCTGAGTTCCGCTTTGCTTCCTTCCCTCTCTTCTTCCACACCAAGGTTGATTGTCCTTAAGCAGAATCTACTGATAAAATTTAGAAATTGATACCACTTTCTGTGATGTGTGTTTCACAATAATCCTCTCATGCAGAATTTTCTTGAGCTGGAGAAAGCCTTTAGTGCTTAGAGATTTGCATGAATTGCTACTATTGACAAAAGGAATTGCTTTGATCTCTCTTGCATTATTACTTGATCCTTTTGTTTGTTTCCTTTCTAGAGGTGCCAAAACGTCTTCAAGGGATAGAAAACAGCATTTGCTACAACTATACCTTGCCTTTAGGAAAATACAAATCTAGATTTATCGAATAGTAAATAGTGGTAGTTCCATTAACCAAGAGATTTACCAAGGTGTCTTTTAAATAGTAAGCTCCCCTGATGTTTTTAAATTTTTTCATTAAAATGTTGTGATTAAAAGCAACCTTTTAAAAAAGTATAACTATTGAGTTAAAAATTGGAAGCAGAAAAGGCAAATCTATAGAGACAGAAAAACACATTAGTGGTTGCCCAGGGCAGAGGGTGGAATTGGACATTGCCTGTAAATTGAGAAGAGGAATCTTTTCTGAGGTGATGGGAATACTCTAAATTTGGATAAATTACAATTGTGTTAGTTACTAAAAATCTTTGACTTGTACACTTAAAACAGGTGAATTTTACTTATTTTGTAGGATGTTAAATGTACTTCAATTAAGATGTTTTAAAATGGGGGAAAATTGACAGCAATAGAAAAAATACATTATATACACTGCTTTGCAGAAGAATTATATAGGAAAGATAAGTGAATAAAAATTATTTGGTATTCTGTAGTGGCAGAATTGTTTCAAGAAGTAACTTCACATATTTCATATTTAAACTTAATTATTAAGCCATATCTAAGCATGAAATTTGTTTCTGTTTGTAATGTCTATGCTGCAGAATGATGAGGTATTTTCTATAGAGAGAACTTTCTAGAATCCAGAGCTTATATCTCTGGATATACTTCTCTCAGATGCTAGAATTGCTTTTCTTTTTTTCCACAATAGCTCTGTCTCCTGTCATATATGTCCCTTGGAAAAGTACACTGTGGAAATTCCCATTTTTCTACAAAATACATTTTTACTGATTTCAGAGAGGAAGGAGGAGGGAGATAGAGATAGAAACAATAATGAGAGGGAATCATTAGTCAGCTGCCTCCTGATTGAGCCTGCAACTCAGGCATGTGCCCTGATGGAAATTCAACCATGACTTCCTGGTTCATAGGTTGATGCTCAACCACTGAGCAACAGCAGCTGGGCCCCATTTTTTACAATTAAGCCTAGTATGGATGAGTTGGGCTATTATAGCATCTGATTGGCCCTATGGAAAAAGATGAAAAATAATGAAGAATTTGTCTTAAGAGTATGGTGTGTGAGGATGAGCAAAGGACTAGCAATGTCAGATTGTTTAAAATTAAATTGTTGCCCTAACCGGTTTGGTTCAGTGGATAGAGCGTTGGCCTGCAGACTGAAAGGTCCCAGGTTCGATTCCGGTCAAGGGCGTGTACCTTGGTTGCAGGCACATCCCCAGTAGGAGGTGTGTAGGAGGCAGCTCATCGATGTTTCTGTCTCATTGATGTTTCTAACTCTCTATCCCTCTCCCTTCCTCTCTGTAAAATATCAATAAAATATATATTAAAAAATTTAATTTAATTTAATTTAATTTAATTTAATTTAATTGTTAGTGACTAAAACAGTGTGGTATTGGTATATGGGTCAATAGATAAGGCAATGATATACAATAAAGAATCCAGAAATAAATTTAAATATATAAAATAATTTAGACTATGAAAGGGGGAATCTTAACCCATTTGAGAAAATATATATTATTCAATAAATGATATCAAGATAAATGAGTAGTCAAATGAAAAACATAAGTTGAATCTACCTTAATCCAGTGTAAATTTCTAAGAAGTTATAGATTTAACTGAGAAGATAAGCCATAAAAGTTAAGGAAAAGGCAATGGAGAAATCACTAGAAACTTGGCGTAGATAAAGTGTAGCAGCCTTGGAGATTTGTGAGAAAGGAGAAGATTACTCCTCTGTACACTCCCAGCCTCACCCCCACCAATGAGCCTATATTGTAGACTCTGAAGTCTTTTACTTCAGCTTCAACCTTGCCTGCTTTTGGTTTACTCTTCACTAAGACAGAGGGCATGTTAAAAACGCCTGTCCTTGCCCTGGCTGGTGTGGCCTAGATGCTTGGAGCAGTCATCCCATGCACCAGCACCAAAGGGCTATGGGTTCAATTCCCAGTCAGGGCACATACCATGTTGCAGGTTCAGTCTTTGTTTGGGTGTGTGTGGGAGACAACTGATGGATGTTTCCTCTCTCACATTGATGTTTTTTTCTCTCTCCCTCTCCCTTCTTCTCCATCTAAAATCAATTAAAACATACCCTTGGGTGAGGATAAAAAAAAGAAATATTAAACGCCTGTTCCTGACTTAATCTTCTGTTCTGTCCATATTTGGGGTAAATACTGATGCCCCTCTGCCCACCAGAATTTAGCCATTCTTTCAATTTTGTTGTGTTTGATGACCTTGTATATTTCTTCTCACACTCTTCCAAGGAAAAGTCTTTCCTTAGATTTGAGAAAATAAACGTAACCTAACTTTCATCATAACCATCATGAGTGCATGTAAACAAAATATGAATTTGAATACTGAGCTGATTTTCTAGGTCAGTATTATTCTTATTCTGTTTTGTTTCCAGAGGAGAATTGCCTTCTCACAACAACAAAATAATTGTCTATCTTAATAAATTGAATCAGAAGACCAGAAAGTACATCTGGTTGATCACGTGCTCATGCAAATAATATTTGTGCAACTATCTGGTTGATGACAACATAGATTATTTGGTGATAAGATGGGAACAACTATAAGATGAGGTTGTACATAGATGTTTTTACATTTTTTTATCTTCTGGAAAATAAAATCCCTGCCAGAATAAGCCCTGGTTCCCTTAATGAGTTCACCGAGGGTCACTCTGGCCTGCTGTTGTTTGATTAAAACAGCATAAATTGGGATGTTTGAAGGTTCAGAGGCATTTCCTATTGTAATTTTAATGAAGCCGTCCTAGGGTAGTAGTCATTACTGATCAGAGCTCATAATAGGATTAGAAAGGTTTCATGAGTGAACCCAAATTGAATAAATTTCCAAAGTTTTTAACTATCGCTAAAACCACTGATAAAATGTACCTTTTTAAAAGAATAAGCATCTAGGAGCTAGAGAGAGTTTGAAAATAAGAAAAGCAGGTGCAAAAATTAAAATTTTACGCAAGGAGTAAAATAAGTTGTTGGCTTCAAAAGAAATTACCACACACATTAAAAAGCCCTACAGTTCACGGTAAATCTAAATTACAGTTGGAAGAGTGCCAGCTAGTTACAGAGCACAGAAAAGGTGAAAATCCCCCCAACGAGAGGACAATTACTGCTGCCTGAGCTCTCTGCAATCCTTTCCAACTGTATTTCCAAATAAAAGTACTCTGGTTCCCTATTGGATGCCAATAAATGGTGAAACTTAAACTCGGGAACACACGGCCCAGCCTTAGCGGAGAGCTCATTTACAAAGTGCCACGGAGGGTACTTTTCTCACGTGACATGAGGGAGAAAGGTTCTCTTTCTTAAAAGAGTCCTGCTTATTGGACATTCTGCCCGTTTGTATCAACATTTTGTCTCTGCTCTGTCGGAAAAGAATAGGAATGACTAGTAGACGAGTTCGGTGATGAAACTACATAACGAAGTTTCCACGTTCCCTTACAACACTAGATTTCTTCTTTGGTGGGTTGTGGGGTTTTTGCTTTCTCTCTCCAGAGCCCTGCCCTGTGCCCACGGGTAAATGATAAGCAAAGTCGGAAATCACTGTTCTTTAAAGCTCTCTGTGAGCTTACAGATTCTAGCACACCTCCCTCCTTCGACAAATGTGGCAAATGAAATTTTAGGGTCTCAGCCAGAAACACACAGCTAGCTAGTGGAAAGAAAGAAGGCTTTAATTTCCAATTAAGTTCTTAATAATAGCTAACATTGTTAATTCTGTTCTTAATAATAACTCCCATTTATTGGACACTTTCTCAGAATAACACTGCAGTAAAATTCCCCACACAAATCTCCACATTTTATTTGTGCACACACACGTACAACCCTGGAGGCAGCTATTAGCACGAGCCTTCCTCAACCAAGGAGGAAAAGGAGAGCAAGTGACATGCCCAAAGTCATCCTAGTCCTGAGAAATGATTAAGGATTTGAACACAGGCCCTGTGAGAGACAGAGCAATCAAATGGGCAGTGTTCCAGGCATCAAGGAGAAATCTAAAACAACAAGAACAAGATATGCTTACTACTAATTCTACCATAAGTATGCAGGACTACATATAGTACAGGACTATCCCCAACTAAGACTGTACCCATGACTTTTGCTTCATTAATATTGTGCATAAAACAATTCCAGAATCACACAGAGATGCTCTGTAGGCAAATGTAAAACCACACAGATTTCAAACTGTTTTGCTGTAGTGCTTGCCCCAGCCAGATCATTCTTCAGTTAATATTTGAAAATTAGCTTCAGTGTCAATTATCTTAAACTAAGAATCCGTTATCTTTTATATAAAAGAGCAATAGGAATTTCTCCAAGCCTGAGTTACCTATAGAAGGTTTGGCAAACTGCAGAAAGAATTTGGACTACCTAGAATTTATCTGAGAAATAGTAAGTAGTACCATAGAATTCATACTTATGGAGCTAAAGGAACTCTCATCTAAAATCACTTTCTTAAGAAACATTAAAAAATTTTCCATTGTAACATTATGACAGTCTGGTCTTTTGAAGAAAAAAATGTTTCTTACTTGGTTTTTAAAACTGTATATGGGGTCCCCACCACTGTTGGTTGCCTAACCAACAGTTGCTTTCTTCCCCCCTCATTCCACATAAACATATAGTAGAATCTGAAAATGTCAGTTATTCATTTTCTCAATCTTTGCTACCAAGAGAAGTCATATGATTTCTGGGTGTTAATCTAGGTCAGACAACAAAGGACTGGTCATTATGAAAAGATTGGTGAGAAGAATGATTTGAACTTGGTTCAAGGTTGTTTTCATTTTGGTTTATGACTGAACCAGCAAATAAGGGGTGTAAATGGCTTGCACCACTAAGTCTATAGGAATGTGTGTGTGCAGCTTCCTGGAGCCTACCTGAAGTTCAGGGTTGTTGTGTGAAACCAACATAGAATGAGAACCAGTTCTCAGAAGCCAAGAAACAGAAGTCTCAAGTCCTTTAACAGGAATAGACAGGAATTAAGGATATGTTGGTTAGAGAGGGTCTACATACTACTTTATAAGGCAATTTCCTGCTGTTGTAAATCATGCTACACTGAATATTGTATATATGTTTTTACATTAGTGTTTATATTTTCTTCACATAAACCCCTAGAAATGGAATTGCTGGCTTGTATGGTAGTTTTATTTTTTATTTTTTGAAAAACTGCATACTGTATTCCATGGTCGCTGCAGCAATTTATAATTCCACCAACATCCTTGCCAATATTTGTTATTTGTTGTCTTTGATAGCAGCCATTCTGACAGGATATCATTTGCAAATGTCATCTCCAATTCAGTACATTGCCTTTTCATTTTGTTGATGATTTCCTTTGAGTTTATCATTCTCTAAAAAAGTGGTCCAGTTTTATGTTTGTATTTTTCTGTAAAATTTTCCCAACATCATTTATTGAAGAGACTATCTTTACCCCATTGTACATTCTTGCATTACTTGTTAGTAGGTTAATTGATCACTTACACATGGATTTATTTCTGGACTCTCTATTCTGTTGTATTGATCTATGTGTATGTTTTTGTGACAGCTGTTTTAATTATTATAGTTTTCTAGTGTATTTTGAAATCAGGGACCATGATACCTACAACTTTGTTCTTCTTTCTCAAGATTTCTTGTATTTTTTTCAGATATTTTCTGTTTTATATAAATTTCAGGATTATTTTAGTTCTGTGAAAAATATTTTAATAGGGATTACATTAAATCTGTAGATTGGGTAGTATGGACATTTTAATGATGAATTCTCCCAATTTATGACCATGGTATATCCTTCCCTTTATTTGTGTCATCTTTAATTCCTTTCATCAATGTCTTATAGTTTTCAGAGTACAGCATTTTCTCCTACTTGGTTAAATTTATTCCTACATACACTTGCCCTTGACCAAAACAGAAATTAGGGGCATTGTCCCCTGCTAAATCAAAATCTGCACATAATTTCTGACATCACCCCCAAACTTAACTATCTTCACTATCTGCTTGATTTCAGGCATTTGTGTTTTTTTCCAGTTTTATTCTTGTAAATTATTTCTAGTTTGATACTGTTACATTCAGAAAAGATGCTTGATATAATTTTAATCTTCTTGAATTTATTGAGACTTGTTTTGTGATCTAACATTTGATTTGTCCTGGAAAATGTTTCATGTGCACTTAAAAAGAATAGGAATTATGTAGTTTTTGTATTAAATATTCTGTATATATGATGTTCAGTGTTCTAATGTGTTGTTTAAAGCCCATGTTTCCTTATTGATTTTCTGTCTGGATAATATATCCATTGAAATAAGTAGGGTCTTAAAATCCCCTACTATTATCATAATACTGTCAATTCTTCCCTTTATGCCTGTTAATATTTGCATATATATCAAATATTTGTAAGTACAATGAAGTGAATACAACTATTAGTTATGCAAATAATAAAAATAATAATAATAATAAAACCTTGAGAGTATTTGCTTAGGAAGTTTTCAATATTCAGTATTTTTGGAAGTGTCAATGAAGTACTGGGTGGTCATAATAATCTGGCCATGCAATGTGTGTGTGTGTGTGTGTGTGTGTGTGTGTACCATCCATTGCCTTTACTATGTATTTGTCTTTACCAGTAAGAATTTTACTTTCATGTATTTTTTTATGTCTGGTTATTGTTGTTTTTTTCTACTTAAAAAAAAGCTTTAACCTTTTTTTTATAAATGGTTTAGTAGTGATAAACTCCTTTAATATTTGCCTATCTGGGAAACTCTTTATCTCTCCTTCAATTCTGAGTAAAACCTTGACTGGTACAGTATTCTAGATTTTATGTCTCTCCTTCATGAACTAAATATATCCTGACATTCTCTTCCTGCCTGCCAAGTTTCTGCTGAGGAATCAGCTGATGGCCTTATGGGGTTTCCCTTGTATGTGACTAACTAGCTGTCTTTTTCTTGCTGTCTTCAAGGTCCTCTCTCTAATTTTTGCCATTTCAATTGTATTGTGTTTTTGTACAGTGTGCCCCGCCAGCACAGCCAAGGGTTCAACGAGCCTGAGGTGGGGGTAAGGGGAGCAGGGGGACAGCAAAGGATTTAGAAAAGACATACAAACAGAATAAGCTGGGTCTAGGTGGATCTCCTGTGCCTGGCTGAGGCCACTGAGAGAGAACCAGACAGCAAGCTGAGCCTTTATTTTATAGCCAGAGGTAAACAAGGTAGTGGTCACCATAGTTACAGTGTTCTTGCCAGTTTCACTTGTTTTGGCAGCACTTGTTGCACCTCCAATTAGCTACCCAGATAAGATCTAGGGAGTGTCATAAGGTCAAGACTAATTATGCTAAGAGGGCTGTGCCCTCTAAGCCGGGACTTGTTTGTGGCTTTGTCAAAAGGTCAGTCCAAATCTTAACCCTATAGAAGCTTAACTCTATAGCTGCTCCCTGCAGTATAGATCGCCTTGGGTTCCTCTTAACTGAGACTCTGTTTCCTGTAACTGGATGTCTTTTCCTTTCACAGGTTAAAATATTTTTCAACTTTTATTTCTTCAAATCTGTTTTCTCCCTTTCTGTTTCTTCTCTTCCTGGGGCAAATATTAGTAAGCTTTATGTTTTCCCAGAGGTGCCATAAACTGTCCTCACTATTTTTAATTGTTTTCCCTTTTTGCTGTCCTGAATGTGTGATTTACACTAGTCTATCTTCCAGATTACTGATTTGTTCTTATGTATCATCTTATTTGTTACTGATTTCCTCTAGGATTTTTTTTTAATTTTCCATTATTATATTCCATTATTATATAACTCTTTTTTGAAGTTCACCTTGGGTTTTTCTAATATCCAGAGTTCAGTGAGCACTTTATGATCATTACTATGAATTCTTTCTTGGATTAATTACATATTTCCATGTCCTTGGGGTTTTGTTCTGGGGTTTTATCTTGTTCTTTCATTTAGAACATGTTTCTTTATCTTCTCATTTTGTTTGACTTTCTGAGTTTGTTTCTATGAAGTGGGCAACGCAGTCAGCTTTCCTGATGTTTGAAGAGCAGCCTTTCATAGGAACAACTCCTGTGCGCACCAAGTGTTCCAGCAGCTTTGCCAGGCCAGTTCAGGCTGGAGCAGCATAGCTGAGGTGTTCCTAGCATGCAGCACTAAGGTCTCCATGGCAGAGTGGCTGGGCTGGAACTGGTGTGAGCCCAGGTACTCTGGGGTGGCCTTGAAGCCTGGCTAGAATGCTTGCACTGAGCTCCTTCTATTATTCAAGTTGAGGGGGAACATAAAAAAATGCTGCTCCATGGTGCCTCTGAACCAAGAGAGTTCCAGCACTTCTCCATCCTTTTGGCAGATACTTTAGGGTAAGTGAATTTTCTTTATATATAGCCTCCATGCCCATTAAACTGCTGGTTTTATTTTGTTTTGTTTTGCTATGACCCATGGCAGGCAAGTCTGCATGTCAGCCCTCAGTGATTTCCCTCAGTACTGTAAGTCACTGCATTGGAGGTGGGTTTCCTTGGTATACCTGTGTCTCTTCTACTCTACTCTATGCAGTCCCTCTATTATTGTGTAGATGTGTTCAATCAGCCTCTGTTCTTATTCAGGAGGAATTGCTCTATATGTAAGTGGATATTTGGTATGTCCATGGAAGGAGGTGAATTCAGGTACTTCCTACACTGCCATCTTGGATCTGGCCCTTAAATGTAACATTTCTTAGGAAATCTAGAAATTATTTTCATTTTTATTATGTTCACCATCTCCTGAATAATTTTTATTTTGGATTCCTGTGCAAAATGACTGGAGAATTGAGTTCCACCTAAGTAAAAATAAGAAATGAAGCCTTAGCAAGCATGTCAAGATTTTACTAGAAGGAGTATCAGGAGAGCTTTGAGAGTGAGGTGGGAGGGTGGTATAGCATATGGGGTAAAATATATATATATAAAGAAAAATATATAAAACATATACAAAGTAAAAAAGATGAAGTATTGGTAAACTGGTTAAGCAAGCACAATTCTAATTTCTAAAATTTAAGAGAAACATTAAATTTTAAGATTGTTCTTAAAAGCAATCTGCATGTGAAGTAACAAAACCCAGATTGAAGATGTTAAAGAGCCTGGCCAGTTTGGCTCGGTGGATAGAGCGTCCACCTGTGGACTGAAGGGTCCCAGGTTCGATTCCGGTCAAGGGCATGTACCTTGGTTGCAGGCATATCCCTGGTAGGGAGTGTGCAGAAAGCAGCTGTTTGATGTTTCTCTCTCACCGATGTTTCTAACTCTCTGTCTCTCTCCCTTCCTCTCTGTAAAAAAAACCAACAATAAAATATATTTTTAAAAAATAAAGATGTTAAAGATGTCTCTGTTGAAAAAAGGTCACATGAATTAGATTTAGTTTACAAAAAATTAGTTTAACAAAAATGGAGGCCACTATGGCACCCCTTCTGTCTAGGACCATAGAATATGATATATCTTAGAAACTTCAGCTCTCTGGAATCTATTTATTCTGACATCCTGTTTCTTTCCTGAACTGATATTTCAGGGTTAATTTATCCAAAGAAAAGCTGGCCCAAGTCCTCTTTGTGAGCCTTGGCAAGTTTGTAGTCTGTTGGTGGTATGGCTGTAGGCCCAATTCTCTTATAGTGAATGTAGTCAATGACTGTATGTTTTTGGTATGCAGTCTTGTTTATGTATACCAGAGAAAGAACTTCTACATAAAGGAAAAAGCCTTGAAGGTATCTGAGCCTTGCAACTACTGTTAAGTGTGAGGTGGACTACCTTCTTATTACTGCACACGTTTCTCTCATTTTGTTAATAAAAGCCAGACTCCCATTTCTATAGTTACTTATGGCAATGATGAGTAAGAGGTAGAGAGAACAGATGTGCAGAACTATAACACCGAATAATAATACTTATTCTTTGGTAATAGTTTTAAATGTTACTATTAAAAGATAATGGGAAAAGGCTGAAATCTTTTCTGATGTGTTAAATCTTTGTGGCTCAGGTCAGCTGTTTTCCTTAGAGAGCAGCTTAACACTAGCATTCTACCATTCTGGAATTAAATCAGAAACTCAGATGCAGGGGTATCTTCTACAAATTAAACACGTTTAACAACTGCAGATTTGAGCTCCATATCCAGATGTTTGACCATATGGTGTCAAACATCTGCATATTCATTCTACATTGATTCAGTAAGCTTTTATTGAAGAATTTGGAAAACTATGTATAGGTGAACTAACACATTGAGAATATCAGACATGGAAGGAGGCTTAGAGATCATCTAGTTGGTACATTTTAGAACTGACAGTAGAGCAAAGATAGCACTGTCTGGGGGTGGATATAAAGATAAGGTTGGGGACAGTGATTAGGGCCCCAAGAGATAAAGAATTTTATTCTAGTCATGTTTGTTTTTAAGTAGATAAAGGCATGGTGTTTTTAATTTTTAATAGTTTATCGGCTAAGTCTTTGGGGGTGAAAAATAAAAGACACTGACCTAAGTTCTCAGAGTCATTAGTTTGCCTCAAAAGGAAGAAATGAAAACCTTTTTCATTTACCACTAAAACTCTACCACTTTCCAAGGACATTCATTCTTGTGATATACATATGAAATGGATTTAGAATGCCTAGTCATGGAAAATGTATTAGCTCATTTCCTTGGACTTGATTGAATTAATAGGAGAACTTTAAGATTAATGGGACTAGAAATACTGTTGCTTCCCTTGGCATGATCTTTACAGCATCTTCATAGTCTTAAAATATAATATGTTGCTGTGAATGTACTCTGTCTTATCCCTTCAAATGATTTTGCAAATTCTTAAGATGATTAAAACAACAAAAAATAAGGAATTATCCTTTTTCCTCATCACACAAATCAAAAGATATCTGACATTGTTCATGCAGATTCTCTTAAGAGACTTGTAATGCACAGTATATAGAAGTTACATATAGTGATGTTCTTTAAAATTCCAAGACTGAATTAAAGAATCTAGGGAAATGGAGTCTACTTTTATGAAAATACTATCAGCTGTAATGCTATTCTTTCAATAGTAAGATATTAATTATTAATTTTTTCATACAATCATCATCAAGTACTTATTGAGGATAAAGCTATAAGTCTGGAGATGTAGACCTCTTTGAAGCATGTTACCTTCTCTAACTTAACAGTTTAGATAGAGACACTAGATTCATATTAAAATGATAGAAATCAATAAAAAGCCTAATAAGTGCTAGAGTATAAATTTTGAACTTCAAAATTTTAGATTTTGAAGTAAATTGAAACCCATGTTGGCAAATTTTTAGATTCCAAGTTTATATGCTTCTCTTAACATAGAGTGCTGTTTTACACAGTGTGAAGAATGGCAACATAGCTGTCTAGGTTAGACTGCTAACATATCTACCTGCACCAATATAATTTTATGTAATTGATAAGTCTCAAGTAAAAATGGTAAGGTTTGTTGTGGCAAATGTAATTGGAAAAGGAACAAGAAAGGGATTGCCATGTGTTTAGCAATGAAAATTGCCAGACATTTCCCATAAGTTTTCTCATTTGGTCCTCATATCTAGTAACTAGAGGTTGAAAATTCAGATCCAATTACAGTTTCAATATTCTATAACAGCTAACTCATAGTAAATTTTCATCTGTTATGCTGTTTACACAATAGTATTTAAAAATATAATTATCCCATAGTTGAAATGATATTGTGGGACAAAAAGAGGTGAGAGGAATACCAGCTTCACTTTGCCATTGAGTCAGGGATAATTATCTCTTGGTCACTTAAGTGGAGTGGCCCCCGCTTTGTCATTTATAAAAACAGCTAAACATAAAATTTAGATTGGTCATTTGGAAAATGCAAAGCTTCCAAATCAAACTGTAATGACTAAACCTATCCATACGCCAAAGGGATAGACATAGTACAAGCCAAAACCCAAAATTCAAAACAATATATTTCTCCTGTATCCATTTGATCATATATAAGTCTGAATAACAAACATGTGTGTTTTGTCCCATTTTGTATTTACAAAGTTAGAGAAGTAGGGACATATTATTTCAGAAGAAATTCTCAAATCTTCACATATGATACTCTTCTTCTTACTATTTTAGACTTTAAAATGTTTAAGGTGCCATTAAAAAACCAGTTTTAGTTCTTTAATTCTAACAAAACCTATGTAAGTTTGGTTGAAAAAATTTCAAGAAATTTGTAAAATAAAGACAAGAAGAATAAAAATTGATCATATAAAATTAAGATTGGGAGAATAAGATCTTTAAATGCAGATATCCTTCCCTGGGATGAAAGCTTCTATCAACCAGTTGTTCAATGTGTCTATAAACAATAAATATTTATTAGGGAATTCATTATCAAGAGTGCTTATCCACCCACCATTCTTAGTACCCACCCCATTATTAAAGTAAAATATTTTACTTCTGTTTTGACAATATTTCCCTTTTTCAAAACCATTCAAAGGCTTTATACATGAATACTAATTTCCTGTCTTAGCTTTAGCAAATTTTACCAGAATACTCTGAGTCCAAAATCAAGTTAACAAAACCATAATGCAAAAAGGGACCTTAATGAGTCACTTTTCCTTACCTCAGCCTATATCTCCTCATTTTCCTTCACTGGAACAACCTTCATGTCCTTTATTCAGCTGGTTATCCCATTCCTCCAAGCCATATTTTGAGCCTAGAAAGGCAATGCATTTTGACTCAGTATTGTTGTTTGCTTTGCTAATTCAAGGATGCCTCAAATTTCAGTCTTTCACATTCTTTCTGCTCATTGGTCTTATAATAATGTAATATATCTATGCCTGGGTCTTAAACTCCAATAACCCCACAACTATTTTTATCTCAAGAACTCCCTTTCTAGTTTAACAGATATGTTTCCTTTGAATTGACGGAAGTCCTAACACTGTATTTTTCAAACTACCTGGAAACGTAATTACTATGTGAGTTCCACCCTAACACAAACCTACAGACTCAATTCTTGCAATGTTATGCAGAATAAAGAATTGAGTATTGTGGTAGGCTCTTAGTGTTGTTTCCATTTCCTTCTAACTGTGGGTGGTATTCCCTCATACTTTTATTGTGAAATCTAGTGGGTAAGATATGGTTAACTATGTGAATTTTAAATGTAATATAGGTCCATTCTGAAGACATGTTGTATTTATTTTGATGCATTTTATTTCTATTCTACCTCACTTATTCTCCAGAGTCCCAGAGCCTACAAGGATATATATCCTATAGCAATACAAGAATAAAAGTAAGAAAGATGAAAACAAACCAAGAGTGCTTAGGAGTGACGTTATGATAAAAATGTAAACCATAATGACTATTACACTTGCTCCAGGACCATATTTTTGGTTCCATGCTTTTTTACGAGCCAACTTTGGGGGAGAGAAAGGAATCTGGTTATTTTAAAAATAATATATTGTGTTAAAAAATTAAAAGTGTTATAAAGAACTTAAAAGAAGCAAGCCATCACTGACACAAAGATTAAAAGTTAGAACCCCATGAAACATAACAATCAGCATTCTCAACAACATTCTTACTCCCAAAACATTCAAGTTGCAAAAAAACCTGTTTCCGATGCTGGCCCTCAATAAAAGCTAAAGGCATCCCAACAGAATGAATTACAATAAAAACAATGGCAGTGGGTGCCACAGTATGTGAGTGAAGTATATCGATCTCTGAAGTCCATTTTATACAGGTGTACTTTTTAGACCATATAAGGCAGCTTGGCCTTTGACTGCAACAGACTTCACTTCGGAGTGCTTCTACAAACACTAGAAAATCAGTGATTTGTGTGTCCTGCAGTTGAGTGACATGATTTTTTCTCTTTGTTTTTCCCTCTTGTAAGATCTACAATGTAGGTTTAGAATGTAGGCTTTGTAGAGAGCAGTGCCTACATCTTATAGTGAACACAGATATATTATGTATTAAGAAGACACATCTTTGATATTGTTAAGTGTTTTCCAAAGGTCTAGATTTTTAGTCCATAATGTTATGTCTTTCAGAGACAGTCTAGTAATCTAATAGGTCAAAAATCATCTGACAGGCAGAGGCAGGAGGCTCCCAAAGTTCTTGTTAGTATACAAAAAAAAGGGCAATGTGATGTTCCTAAAATTCTTTAGATGTTACGAGGACGTGTTAAAACACAGGGTGTCTGAGAATGTCTCGTTTTTCCTGATGAAATCGAAGAGGTAGGCCAGGATAGGAGAATCCTTATGGCCTGCAGATATGTAATTTACACTTGTTTCTAATTTGAAAACTGGAATAGATTTTTAATTTATGATTGAAAAGATTGAGTTCACCTTTGAACAGTGTAGGTAAATTAGATTGCCCCCAAGTCACACTTGAAAAGCACCACAACCACCACCATCAGTTTCAATTTGTAAAATGGAGCCAGTGAAATAGACGCTAGGGGCACATTCACACACCTAGCCCTTAAATTATGCATAAATAAGAACCACCAACACCTCCAGCAGGCAAATTAATTTCAAAGTGTGAGGATTTCTATGGAGAATACTGTGTTCAAAAGTTCAACTCAGCAATACAAGCAGGGCTGTACTAATGAATCAACTCTAAAACCACGACAGAAATGGAAGAGAGATCAGTGTTTTGTTATGGCCTATATTTCTGTGTCAGATGCCTGAAATCCACTAAAGTATGCTTGTCTAAAAAATCTTGGTGAATTTAACTTCCTAATATTAGAAACTATATGTTTAAAGGGTCAAAGAAACCCAAAAGAAGGTAACTAATATCATTCAAATTTAAATTCTTAATTTCCTCTCCTTCTCTAAGAAAATGTATAGGAACATTATAAGGGAAAAAATGTCAATTGCACAAAGATTTAGAAGGCAGCAATGGGTCTATGAATTCTCATTAAGTTAGTTCTATAAATCAGACTCTAAAGAATAACAGTAAAAAGCAAACCTTGTCGTATCCAGGAACCCCACGGTATGTATTTAAAACCTCATAAGATCCTATTACTGATGCTGTATATTGTGCTAAGTAAGCCCATTTAAAGTATATGCTTTAGCTTCCTTAAGCCAATGATTTTACAAGTTCATGACCATGACAAAGTATATTGCTTTTTAGAATAAATATCCTTTTATGCCTATCATAAGTACATTCTACCAATTAAATCACACCAACATTTGTGGGACAAAGTTCTGAGAAACAAAGATTGTGCTTCATGCCTTCAGTGACACCTACTGGTTATGAAGTACACCAAATTCAAGGTATTTGAAAATAATAATATCATAGGTCTTGACATACTATCACCCCTCAGGTCTTGAAATCACCATCCACCACAAATCCTTTCTTTTCTTCAGCTAACTCATTTCAGTAGCTTTTCGGTAACATAAAATATATACAAATAACCTTTTCTTTTTTAGATGAAGGATTTGGCACACAGTAGTTCCTGTTATCTTTGCTGAGTATGACGAACAAATGCCCTTTTTGTGGATAACAGATTGTCACAAATCATTTCATTTACGCTTATGCAAAACCAGATGTCTGTTCTTAGCCAAGATGTGCAAGAGAGATGGTGCTTCTGACAAACTGAGGAGAAAGTGAAGGGCAAGGAAGGTTTCTGCATGAATTGCAGATTTATGGGATGGTCCAACCAGTGCTTTCCCTGCTTTTGAATTCTCATTATTCTCTAGTCTATGTTATACCCTGAAGACATTGCTCACATGCTCTTTAGTCATTGCCAATCTATCATAATAAAAGGGTAACATGCTAATTAGACCAGACATCTTCTAGACATCATTCCTGACAAAGCTGGGGCCAGAGCGGAACCAGCCTGAGTCCCGGGTGCCTGCGGGCGGCCGGAGGAGGGAAGCCGGAGTCCTGGGTGCCACAGGTAAGCCTGTGTCAGCAGCCGGAGGAAGGAAGGCCTACTCTTGAACGAATTTTCACACATCAGGCCTCTAGTCTGTAATAATAAAGGGTAATATGCTAGTTAGACCGGACGTCATTCTGGACGACCTTCCAGACAAAGCCATGGTGGCAGGGCTGAGGCAGAGGGCAGCAGAGCCCCTGGTCACTGTGGCCGGCGGGGCCTGAGGCAGAGGCACACAGCTGCCATGGCAGTGGGGCCGAGCCCTTTGCACAAATTTTGTGCATCAGGCCTCTAGTATTATACATACATATATATATATATGTCTCTGTGTGTGTGTGTATGTATATATATATATGTATGTATATATGTGTGTATATATATGTATGTATATATGTATATATGTATATATGTATATATGTGTGTATGTATAAAACTAGAGGCCCAGTATAAGAAAATTTGTGCATTCAGTGTGTGGGGGGTGGTGTCCTTTAGCCCGGCCTGCACCCTCTCGCAGTCTGAGAGCCCCCGAGGAATATCTGACTGTGGCTTAGGCTCGAATAGGCCTAAGCCACAGTCAGTCATCCATAGCACTGCTGCGGAGGCAAGATAGGCTCCCCCCGCTGCCACTGCACACCAGCCTTAAGCTTGGTTTGTGGCTGAGCTGAGCTCCCCATGCTGGAGCACACTGACCACCAGTGGGCAGCTCCAGCACCACCTGTCGCTGTCCCCTCCCTCTGCCTGCTGGCACCCGCCTTGACTGGCCTGGCATCATCTGCTCACCACCCCACACCCCTGTCGTTCCCCTGTTCCATCTATTTGCATATTAGGCTTTTATTATATAGGATAGAGTTCATTTGGGGATCATCCTCAAAAATCTGGGAGTATGGCAAACTGGATGTAATGACTTTAATCCTCATAATGACCCTTCAAGTTAAGTACCATTATCTCCATTTCTCAGATAAAGAAACTGATGCTCAGAGAAGTCAGATGCTTTCTTGACAATGTTGGGATTCCTATTTCAATCTGCCTTGAGTCCAAACATCTTCCATTATGACACATGAATTTGTTACCAGAAATTTCTTTCTATCTAAACTCTAGCCTTAGTGGCTGTTGGGAATATTCCATCCTCTGGAGGCTGCTCCCATCCCTTCCCACAAACCAACAACTCTATCAAGTGATGCTCCTTCTACTTGTCAGCACAGTTTCAGAAACATTGTTCTGCATTTTGCCTGAAGGTTCAAGCTACTGGAAGGTGATGGGCCTATTGTAATTTTGTTGACAGTATCATACTGCCTGGACATGAAGCCTGTCATTGTGGCTCCTTACTGCTGGAGCAGTGGCTTACCAAGAGAGCCTTTGAAAAGCTGCCAGTCTGTAAGATCCTCCAGTGATAGACACATGCCACCATATGCTTGTCAAATCCCAGTGTGCAACACCAAGATTAAGCCCTACGCTAAGGACTTGGGAGATAGTGAGCTGTCAGTGTGGTTATCACTGATTATAAGGAATGAAAAGAAATGTCCCTGTGTGGTGTGAGATCTTGCTGAGGAGGGAGGTTGTGCCTGTGGGGAGCAGGAGGTATATGAGAAATTGCTGAACTTTATGCTCAATTTTGCTGTGAACCCAAAACTGCCCCCCAAAATGATTTTTAATCCGAATACAAAAACTGGCAATACCTGGCCCCACCCCAGGCAATTAACTCAGAATCTGTGGGAGTGGACCCTTAAAGTCCCCCAACGTGATTGTAGTGTGCAACCAGGTTTGAACACTGCTGTGCTGTGTCTCCTGTGTGTCTGGAGGGTCTTTGCCCTCAGGGGCTGACTTTGTCCTATTCACCAACACTCAGGAGTCATCGCCGTGGTGATTCCTCAGTTTCAGTCTCCCTTGAATTACAATGATTCTTATGTTGGTTATATGTTGCTTATAATATATATAATCATAAATTCATGTCGCTGGTAAGTGGACGGGTGTGCAGCTAACATAGCACATAACCACCCACCTCACTTCTGAGTCACTGCTCCAGAGCCACTAACACAGAACATTCTTGTGTGCCTTCTGACACTTAGATCAGAGTTGCCAGCCACTCCACTGTGGCTACAGATTTGGCACTGGATGGCTGTAGCTCTTGCCATCGTCCTTCAAGTCTATATCCACATTTGTTTATAGAGAGTGAGCACTTCCTCCAGTGTTTGTCTCCTGACCATTGGAGTCCTAGCTATGCTGCTTCCTCTACTGCTAACCTAGTAAGTGTTAATTCCAGCTTTAGCTTTCATGAAAATGTCCATAGAGATCAGTACTAGAGGCATCCCATGACCTCTAAGCACAGTCACCATCCATGTACACCAGCGCCTGGGTACGAGTGTGCATACTTAATTTCCACTTCATTCTACGGGACTGCAAGCCATCGGGAGGCAGCAAACACACCTGTTCATCTTCACCACCTGGCACTGTGCCTGATAAACCTAGCTAGATATTTAAACATTGTAAATGAATAAATTAGCCTTTCCTTTCTGAGATTCTGAAAGATGTTTAGAAAATTAACACTACCTGCCGCCATCTATATAATGGGTCTGGGCTGCTGTTTCAACTGTGCCAGTAAAAATTTCTACTAAGTCACTCCACTGCTTCACTTGAACACGCTTTTGACCAACGTCAAATTATGGAAAGTTCCACTAGCTCTTTAGTTGCATAAATTATTTGATGTTGTCTAAGCAATCAAACGATTCACCAGAGGGCCGTAATATGTCATTCTATTAAGCACTTGATTTACCTTTGGAATAAGGGATAAACTAATCCCAAATAGGAAAAGAGATTCTTAAGGCAAAACATGGCATCTTCCATTAAGGCCCAACTCTACCGTTACTTAGCTATCTGAACACCTCCAAATTACTTAATGATCTCAACTACTTCATGGGGTTTATTATTATGCGTTTCTTGTAATAAGATCCATGTGCCAGTTACAGGTCACATATCACAATAATGGCAATGATTTGGGTCATTATTATCATTGGCATTTTCTTTACTTCTCCATAAAAATTTTAAATCATAATCAATTTTTCCTACAATTCATCAATCTACATTGTTTTCGGAAAGGTTTGCAAACTGCTGAATTAGCCAATAGTCTTAAAATATAGTTTTTCATTCCCAAGAACACATTGTTTAAAAGTAAGTTGGCCACTAAAGCTCAGAAAATATATTGATGATGTAAGGAAAGCTTTCATAAAGCAAATAGTGTATATTTATCATCTATGTCAATCAACTAATAGCCAAAATGCACCATTATGTTCTACAGATGTTTTATGAGGAATGGACGATCTTAGGTTTAGCTTAACCACCAGCTCTCTATAATTTACTCTGACATTCTAATTCTCAGAGAATTTTGCCTCAGCAGTAGGAAAGAAAGATCAAGTCAGCTCTACTTGATATACAAGAGGTAGACATTGGATCAGATACTCAAATATTTAATCTGCCCGCAATTGTTTTGCTGCCCTGTAAGTAGAAGATTGATATGTTGGAATAGGAACGATGCAGCCAGACAGACCAGATGTTTGTTTCTGTCTGTTTGGGGCTACAATTGTTTAAATACAATAAGACAAGGTCTAATGGATACTTGCTGTGGTGATGAAAGTCTCTGCAGTGCTTCCAAGGTTGCATTATTTCATTTGAATTTCAGCCTGATGCCAGGGTGCTGGTGAGGTCCCATTAGGCCATTTTATAAAACATTTTTTTTGTGTTGCCTAATTTGGTATACATTTAAATGTATATATGTACACACAGAAATGTTTGTGCTTGTTATTTGAGGTATTTCAAGTAAGCTTTAAAACATTGAAACCATCTGATTTGCATTTTTCAACAAGAACCAACATTTGTATTTATTTATGGAAACATTTTTGGCATGAGACTTTCTATTAAATTACAATAAGAAGCTTTCTCCATCACCCCGGGGTATCTGGCAACCAGCCTACCTCCTACCCAGATCAGTCTTCCCCACCTACCCCTGCTTTTGCGCCCAAAATATGCATAACTTGCAGCTGTAGCCTTTGCCTAAAGCTCGTGTTGAGGAGAAATGAAAAGTCAAATAAGGCAATTATGTATGAACATGGCTGTAATTCCCATAATTTCCCAGGTCCCACAGGAATGCACAGATGGACCATCTGTAATTTTCTGTAAAATGGACACAAAAGTGTTTTATATTTTAAATCTTAAAATTTATATTTTATATCTTAAAATAATACCCAAGAAAATAATTGAGTATAATTATTCATATGCCCTAAGGCTTGGAGAGCCACACTCCCTGTCAATCTTTAAGTTTCCTAATTTAACTGATTTATTTTACCAGTCTAAACTGGATCCATTACTGGTCCTCCAAATAAAACTATTATTTGAAAATTGTAATTATCATTAATTACTACCACTAAGGCAATAATAATAATAATAATAACAATAAGTGCTTATTTTCTTTTAAGCAATACCATCTACATACTCTGTACTTCCATGATTTCATTAATTATAAAGATTCTACTAGGTAAGTTGTGATAATGCCCATTTTGTAGATGATGAAGCTGAGAATTCAAGACATTAAAGTTACTTGTTCAAGATTATATAATTAGGAAGTGGCAAAACAGGATATCTCTTTGAACTGTCATATATGTACTTTAGTAGAGGCAGAAATGGTTCAAATATTTTATATTTATCAATGGCTAGTAAAAGGTGAAAAACAAATTCCCCATGATCCAGCAATTTGGCTTTTACATAATATTAGAGGCCTGGTGCACAAAAATTCATGCACTTGGGGGGATCCCACAGCCCGGCCTGTGCCCTCTTACAGTCTGGGACCCCTTGGGGGATGTCCACCTGCTGGCTTAGGTCCATTCCCCAAGAGCCCTTGGGGGATATCCACTTGCCAGTGAGGAGCAGGCCCAAGCTGCAATCAGACATACTTAGTGCTGCTGAGGAGGCAGGAGAAGCTCCCACCACCACCGCTATACTGGCAGCCGTCAACCTGGCTTGTGGCTGAGCAGAGCTCCCCATGTGGGAGTACACTGACCACCAGGGGCAGCTCCTGCATTGAGCATCTACCCCCTGGTGGTCAATGTGTGTCATAGTGACCAGTCATTCCCAGGGTTCTGCTGTTATGGTCAATTTGCATATTATCCTTTTATTATATAGGATAGAGGCCTGGTGCATGGGTGGGGGCTGGCTGGTTTGCCCTGAAGGGTGTCCTGGATCAGGGTGGGGGTCCTGTTTGGGTTCCTGTCCAGCCTGGGTGAGTGGCTGATGGCTGTTTTTAGTCTGGCCACATCCCCTTCAGGAAGGGGGTCCTGGTGGGGTGCCTAGTCAGTCTGGATGAGGGGCTGATGGCTGTTTGCAGGCTGGACACAGCCCTTTCAGGGTGGGGGTCCTCACTGGGGTACCAGGCCAGCCCAGGTAAGGGGCTTATGGCTGTTTTCAGGCTGGCCACAGCCCGTTCAGGGTGGGGGGGTCCTTCTGGGGCACCTGGCCAGCCTGGGTGAGGGGCTGATGGCTATTTGCAGGCTGGCTAAGCCCCCCCAGCAGGCACCCTCACCCCATGAGGGTGGGGCCATCCTAGGTGAGGGACTGATGGCTGTTTGCAGACTGGCCATGGCCCCCAGCCACCCAAGCTCCCAGCGAGGCTGGCTGGAAACAGGTATCTGGGGTTTATTTATCTTCTATAATTGAAACTTTGTTGCCTTGAGCAGAGGCCAAAGCGGCAAAGGCAGGTGGGAAGTTTAATTTCCTACATCCCTGGGGCAACCAAGCCTCCTGTTGTTCTAGCTCCATGGCTGCCGGCTGCCATCTTGGTGGGGTTAATTTGCATGTAGTTGCTCTGATTGGCTGGTGGGCATGGCTTGGGATGTGGCAGAGTGATGCAATTAGCACATTACTCTTTTATTACATTAGATGCTCCAGAGGCAATAAAATATGTCCAAGAATATTTATCACAACATTAATTTTTTTAATTGAATTTATTGAGTTGACATTGGTTAATAAAATTATATGGGTTTCAATATACAATTCTGTAGTACATCATCTGTATGTTGCATTATGTATCCACCATCCAAAGTTAAATCTTCCATCACTATATGCTTGACCACCCTCTACCCTTCACTACCTCAACCCCCTTTCTTTCTAGTAACCACCATATTGGTCTCTGTCTAAAAAACTCATAGCATTTCTTATAATAGTAAATTTAGAAATAACTCAAGTCTCTAATATTATAAACCAGGATATAGCAGTTTAATCTTAAATAAAAGGAATAAACAATCTAATCTAATAAAAGAGTAATATTGAAATTGAACATTTCTATGGGACGCCAAAGCCACGCCCACCAGCCAATCAAAGCAGCTGAATGCAAATTAACCCAGCCAAGATGGAAGCTGACAATCATGGAGCTAGAGTAAACAGCAGGCTTCCGTTGCACCAGGAGTAAGCTGTCTGCCGGCTGGTTGGGCCTCTCTGTGCTCAAGGCAACAACATAGTTGCAACATTGTTTCAATTATAAAAGCCTCGGAGCTGAAGCAAACAGCAGGCTTCCATTGCACCAGCGATGGAGGAAACTGCCTGCGTAGAGTATACTAAGGCAACATTCTTTCAATTATAGAAGCCACGGAGATGAACCAAACAGGAGGCTTCGTTACCTGCCTAGGCCTCAGCTTAAAGAAACAGTATCAATTATAGAAGATAAATAAACCCCAGAAACCTCCTTCCAGCCAGCCTTGCTGAGACGTTGAGTCATTGGGAGCTGTGGGCAGCCTGAAAGCCTGAAAACAGCCTTCAGCCCATCACCCAGGCTGACCACACTCCAATGAGGTGAGGGTCTCCACTGGGGGGCTTGGCCAGCCTGCAAACAGCCATCAGCCCCTTACCCAGGCTGACCAGGTACCCCAGTAGGGACCCAAAACCTGAAGGAACTGTGGGCAGCCTGAAAATTACCCTCAGCTCCTCACCCAGGCTACCCAGCACCCCAGTAGGGGACCCAAAACCTGAAGGGGCTGTGGGCAGCCTGAAAATGGCCCTCAACCCCTCACCCAAGTTGGCCATACCCCAGTGAGGTGAGGGTCTACACTGGGGGGCTTGGCCAGCCTGCAAACAGCCATCAGCCCCTCACCCAGGCTGACCAGGCATGCCAGCAGGTGGACATCCCCCTAGGGGTCCCACACTGCGAGAGGACACAGGCCCGGCTGAGGGATCTCCCAAGTGCATAAATTTTTGTGCACTGGGCCCCTAGTTAAAGATATATTTTAAAATGTATATTAATTAAAAGAACAAGATGCTGAATAAAATATATGTGAATGTATGGAAACAGAACCTGTATGCTCTAAATTTATGGCAATGTCATCTTAGGGCAAGACAAGAGTTTTCTCCACAGATGGGTGAAAAATGAGTTCATCTTTATAATGCTGAATCACTTAGGCACATAAAAAGTAGCCAAAGCAAATAGGACAAAACTATCATCCTTTGTTAATTCTGGATACAGAAGTACTAGACTACACCCTTTAAAAATAAGGATAAAATTATCTTCTTGTGAATTTCATATACTTTTTTTTCATTTTACTTATTTATTTGTTTATTTATTTATTTATTTATTTATTTATTTATTTTTAAATCTTTATTGTTCATATTATTACAGTTGTTCCTCTTCCCCGCCCCAAAGCTCCCCTCCTCCCAGTTCCCACTCCATCCTCTGTCCTTACACCCCCTCCCGCTGTTCTCATCCATAGGTGTACAATTATTGTCCAGTCTCTTCCCGCACCCCCAACACCCTTTCCCCCCTGAAAATTGTCAATCCAGTCCCTTTCTATGCCTCTGATTCTATTCTATTCTATTCTATTCACCAGTTTATTCTGTTCATCAGATTTTTTATTCACTTTATTCTTAGATTCACTCGTTGATATATATTTGTTGTTCATAATTTTTACTTTCCTTTTTCTTCTTCCTCATTCTCAAAGGATACCTTTCAGCATTTCATATAGTACTGGTTGGGTGGTGATGAACTCTTTTAGCTTTTTCTTATCTGTGAAGCTCTTTATCTGACCCTCAATTCTGAACGATAGCTTTGCTGGGTAAAGTAATCTTGGCTGTAGGTTCTTGCTATTCATTACTTTGAATATTTCTTGCCACTCCCTTCTGACCTGCAAAGTTTCTGTTGAGAAATCAGCTGACAGACGTATGGGTGCCCCCTTGTAGGTAACTGACTGCTTTTCTCTTGCTGCTTTTAAAATTTTCTCCTTGTCTTTTGCTCTTGGCATTTTAATTATGATGTGTCTTGGTGTGGTCCTCTTTGGATTCCTTTTGTTTGGGATTCTCTGCGCTTCCTGGACTTGGAAGTCTATTTCTTTTACCAGGTAGGAGAAGTTTTCTGACATTATTTCTTCAAAGATGTTTTCAATATCTTGTTCTCTCTCTTCTTCTGGCACCCCTATAATTCTGATGTTGGTACACTTGAAGTTGTCCCAGAGGCTCCTTACACTATCTTCATATTTTTGGATTCTTTTTTCTTCTTGCTTATCCATTTGGGTATTTTTTGCTTCTTCGTATTTCAATTCTTTGACTTGATTCTTGCATTCCTCTAATCTGCTGTTGGATCTCTGTATATTATTCTTTATTTCAGTCAGTGTATGCTTAATTTCTAGTTGGTCCTTTTTCATATCCTTGAGGGTCTCACTAGATTTATTGAGGGTCTCACTAAATTTATCGACAGTTTCTAGAAAAATCTTGAAAAACCGTAAAACTGTGGTTTTGAACTCTATATCCAGTCATTTGCTTTCCTCCATTTCTGTCATTTGTGATCTGTTACTTTGTCTCTGCATTTTGGTTGCTTCTCTGCATTGATAGAGTGGCTTTCTGTGTTAGGTGATCACTAAGAGGAAATGACCTCCAAGCCACTTGGTTATGCGAATCAGCTGTGTCTACAGCTGTGTCTGTGCTGGAGACACCCTTATGGGGCAAGAGTTGTTTCAGTGGAGCTTTGGTACAAGACCCCTGGGTATGCTGGCACTTGTATCTCCAAGGAGGTACTATTTTTAGCTTCTTCCTGGGGCTTCACAGCCTTTTATATGCAAAAGCCTCTGTGTGCAGCTTGGGTGGGGCGGAGTCTCAGGGAGTCTACAGGGTGGAGCAACCAGCTATGGCTGATTCTCAGCTCTGCCATAAGAGACATTGGGTCTTAAGCCGCTCTGGAGTTTCTCCCGGTGCCTGACGGTGCCCGATAGTGCCCGACAGTCCAGCTTCTCCCCGTATGGTTCTGAGTCCCCAGAAACTCGCCTGGAACTGGAGTTCAGAGCCGTCAGGAGCTTGTGCCTCTCTCAGTACGAAATGCTTCCAGCCCTTTCCACAAGCCCCTTCGTGCGTGCCTCCGTACCGCTGCACTTTATTTTAGCACCTCCTCTGAGTCTCAGTCTCTTTCTAGTTGTACAATTTCCACTCAGCCAGCCTTCCTGTGGGTCTGGGTGGTGTCCATTTTTTCTTTTCGTTGTTGTTTTAAAATAGTTGTGCACGACCACAATTCCGGTGTTCACCTATTCCACCATCTTGGTTTTTTTCCTCGAATTTCATATACATTTTTATTTATTTTGTAGTAGGTTCTGCTACTCCTGATGAATGATTTTAGCTTTTCTTTAAATTAATAAATTTAACTTAATTTTGTTGAGACTTAGTAGCTAAACCTAGAGATAGCTGTAGAAATAGTGAAAATTCATCAGCTTATAAATTAATATTAATCTTTGATTCTAGATTTTGGAAGTTTAATACAATAGGAAAATGAAATATCCTAACCTTATTTTTTGGGTCTATTCTTTTATATTTATAGTGATAAGGTTTTTCCTGTGTCCTTGTTAATCTATATAATAAACACCCAGTGGTCATAAGGCTGTAACGACCAAAGGCCGGTCACCAGGAGGTGACTTGACACCACATCTCGCAGCACTGGTGGGACTTGACTCTGGGACCCACAGCATGCCAGGTCTGGGTCCTGCACAATTACGCGGGCTGGGCTCCTAGTGAAACAGTTTTAATGTATACTGAATTATGACTAAACATTGTACTAATTTTTTACATGCAGTTTGTCACTTAATTCTTATAACATTTAATAAAAAGGCACTCTCATCTCAATCTCAAGAGATGAGGAAATTATTTGTCACATCTGTGAAAGAAGGTGCTTATAGCTCCTTTATAGATTGGTTGTAAAGGCTGAATTGATGTATGTAATGTACTTACACATAATAAGCTAATATTATTGATTTAAAAATAAGGAAAGTGAAGCTTAGAGAGGTAAAATAACTAGACTGGAAGCAGAGAGCCAATGGGGTGAGGGAACCCACTGGGGGGCTTGGGCAGCCTGCAAACAGCCATCAGCCCCTCACCCAGGCTGGCCAGGTATCAGGAGGATGCAGTGACCATGCTTAGCTACTGTCAGGAAGATTAGATTACCTGTTTGCTCTCTTACTGCATAACCATGAAACAACAGTTATTATGTATTTGTTTCACAAAGATTCAATTATTTCATTTAAAAGTACATGATATTGGTGAGCTTGAGAGAAGCTAGGCACTCATTGATGTAAGGAGTTTACATATATTGTTATGATTTCTTAAGTGGGAAGTTTAACAATCTCTATCAAAATTTATGTCACAACTCTTCTCGAGGCATCCCTTCTACTTCTTAGCTGTTATTGTATAGACTAGGGCCCAGTGCACAAAAATTTGTGCACTCAGGGTGTCCCTCAGCCCAGCCTGTGCCCTCTCACAGTCTGGGACCCCTCAGGGGATGTCCACCTGCTGGCATGCCTGGCCAGCCTGGGTGAGGGGCTGATGGCTGTTTGCAGGCTGACCAAGCCCCCCAGTGTAGACCCTCGCCTCATTGGGGTATGGCCAACTTGGGTGAGGGGTTGAGGGCTGTTTTCAGGCTGCCCACAGCCCCTTCAGGTTTTGGATCCCTACTGGGCAGCCTGGGTGAGGAGCTGAGGGGCATTTTCAGGTTTTCAGGCTGCCCACAGCTCCCAATGACCCAACGTCCCAGCAAGGCTGGCTAGAAGCAGGTTTCTGAGGTTTATTTATCTTCTGAAATTGAAACTGTTGCTTTAAGCCAAGGTCTAGGCAGGTAACAAAGCCTCCTGTTGGCTTTAGCTCTGTGGCTTCTATAATTGAAAGAATGTTGCTTGAGCAGAGAGAGGCCCAGCTGGCCTAGGCAGGCAGTTTTCTCCATAGCTGGTGCAATGGAAGCCTCCTGTTTGGTTCAGCTCCATGGCTTCTATAATTGCAACTATGTTGCCTGGAGCCGAGAGAGGCCCAGCTGGCCTAGGCAGACAGTTTACTCCTGGTGCAATGGAAGCCTGCTGTTTACTCTAGCTCCCTGGCTGCCAGCTTCCATCTTGGCTGGGTTAATT
This sequence comes from Murina feae, assembly GCA_004026665.1. Classification (NCBI taxonomy): domain Eukaryota; kingdom Metazoa; phylum Chordata; class Mammalia; order Chiroptera; family Vespertilionidae; genus Murina; species Murina feae. Next base: position 56,429 of record PVJC01004553.1, read on the forward strand.
TGCATACAGCCACTCTGATTGGTTGGTGGGCGTGGCTTAGGCGTCCCATAGAAATGGTCAATTTCAATATTACTCTTTTATTAGATAAGACAAGTATACAATAAGACTCGCTGCATCATTGCTGCAGCAAAAAGACTGAACAACATCAGTGAGCATCAATGGGGACTGTCTTTAAAATATGATGTGTTCATATAACAAAATGCCCTGTCACCATTAAAAAAGAATAAGGCAAACCTGTGACACTGTATTAAATTATCTCTATTATATTTCACTAACTTCAAAAAGAAGGATGAAAAAGAGAACATATAGCATGCTAGCATTTGCATAAAAACAATCATAAATGTGTATGCTTATCTGACTCTAGAAATATACATGGGAAGCTAAGAACAGGGGTTCCTCTGAGGTGAAGAACCACATAAATAGCAAGCAAAGGTTGGAGGGAAATGTACATTCAATTCCACTGGTTTTACCACTTTAATTTTTGCCACGTGCATGCATCAGTTTTGTAAAATATCTTTAAACTAGAAAACAAAAAAAACACAAAAAGTGATCATACATAGCATCATCTATTTAAATACAACATTAAAATACCCTGTATTTAAAATGATCCTTACTCTAATATTTCCTTTCCCAAAATAAGGCACAGACTGGGAAAACCTTAGCAAGGAAACCAGTTTGTCTAGAAGGAGAATGGGGGAAGCTGGACCTGGGGTGACAGAGGAAGGAGGAGCAAAAGGGGACTTAGCTTTTCCTGTGCAAGAGAAGAGGCCAGTGGGGGAAAACGAACTCTCCCAGAAATTCAATCTCAATCCCAGCCCAGAGTCTAGATCCTAAAAATGGCAACATGCACAACAGTGTTGCAACTTGCACCTGGAGAGGCCGGGAGCATGGACACAGCATCTGGGGAAAGTGAAGGCAGTGGAATGGCCCTCCTGGAGAGATGCCTCTCGCAGGTTTGAAGCAGGTACTGCATTTAGTTTTACAGGTGGTGTATCAAGTAAACCAGACATACTTGATAAACCTGTAGCTGGGGGCTCACAAATCAGTTGGCTTGAAAGTGGACACCAAAGAGCCTTCTTTGCAGCATCAGACATCACAGAGCACAAATAAAAGGTCAGTGGGCATTTTGTGAGCATCCCTCCATCCTTGAAGTGGAAGCACAGTGATGGGGGTGCAGTGGGCATGGCGCTGATGTTTCAGGATCCCAGATGGTGTAAGCCAGCCGTGCAGGTGCCCTTGATGCCACTGACACCCATGCTGCAGGGCTCAGGGAAGCTATGGTTTCAGCAATGAAATACCATTCCCTAACGTAAAGCATGCAAGATCAATTGTGACTGTTTTTTCTTACTGCTTTTAAACTTGTGATGATATGAAAAAGCTTAATAATTTCCTGAGTAGAGTCCAAATAGATCACACCTTAATTTGGAAGCTATAGCGAGAACAGTGTTACATAATGATGGTAGGCGCAATAGGAATTTGGCTATTCCTAGAAAGGAGGGGTTCCATGTGCTGTTTACAGCAGCGCTGGAACGTGAAGTGCCTTTTGCACGTGCATGATGTGCAGTCTGCAGAAGCCTGA
>PVJC01004554.1:0-63274 GCA_004026665.1 Murina feae
TTTTCAGTCTCTAAAGGGGGATTCTGCTGCCTTACTTCTGCTTGTGGGCACAAACATGAAGGTGGAGGGCGATGGGCTCCTCGGATTCCTCAGTCCATGATGCCTCAGCCAGTACTGGGCACTGCATGGGCTCCATTCACTTCTCCTCAAACCGGTCAACAACACTCACCAAATTCTTGTCACAGATACAAAGGTGGTGTTGATTTCATTTTGCTTCTGACCTGCACGCAGGTGAGTAACTCCTGCGACAAGCCAGGCCTTGACGTGCAGGCTTCATGTCATTCAGTAGCAGCTCAAACTCAGCTCCCCGGAGAGGCTGTCCCTGACCCGTCGTGCGAATGAGCAATCCCGCCAACACCCGGCCCCTGTGAGCTACCACAGAAGCTGCTGTATTTTCTTCACGGGCTAGATAGGGTGGGACACGACTTGTAAAGCACCGAGGGCAACACCTGGCACAGCTAAAGAGTTCACTAAAGTTTCTGCCACTACCATGAACGTCACTGTTAAAGTCACAACCTCACCTTATCTCGATCATTTGTTTCCTAATTTACATGTCGCCAAAACCCTGCTCACAACTGCAATGTAGCAGAAATCTCAATTATCTTAATTGTTTTACCACCAGTGCCTAGAACAGTGCCTGACACCTAGGAGGTACACGTTAGCTCTATCAGCTGAATAAGTGAATGGATAATTGAAAAAAACCCTAATCGCTATTGCTTTTTCATGGGCTTTCCCAGGGTAGTCTGATTGTCTCCTTGGATCCTCATTGGGGGAGTAAGATCTCCGGGAAGGCTGCCAGGAGGTCAACAGCCCACATCAGAGACCCGCTGAAGAGGCCTGAGCGGCAAAGTCAGAGCCGGTGGCAGGGCCACCCCTCCTGCTCTTCATCCCCAAGGGGAGGTGTGCAGCACCTTCTTTTTCACGGGAGGGCTGTCTCTGCACTCTGAGCCCTTGCAGAGAATGCCCTGGGACACAACCCTGAGACTCAGGCCTGGGGATGGTGATGCTGCAGGATCCAGGCACCCAGCAAAGTGGGTGGCAGAGCCCAAAGCCAATTTGGCCGACAAAGAAGTCCGAACTGCTCTGGCTTCACAGAGCCAGCACATCATCTGAATGAAGCTGCCCATTTACAGCAACCCTACAACCAAGTCCCTAGGGGGCAGGAAGGCTCCGTGCAGGCAGAATCCCATGTTACTTTATTAAAAGCCCTTGAGAAGGCTGGGAAGGAATCGGGATTCCTGTTCAATCTATGCTTATTCCCTCTCCTCCATCCCCACCTAACCTCCTGCTGTCTTTGACAGCCACAAGTTCCTTCTCCCCCTTCCTGCCTCCAGGGCCACGGTGATCACAGTCACTTACTACGGCTTCACAGGAAGGGCGGCCAGGGAACCACTGTCCTACGGAGCAGCTCTCGGTGAGACCCCTCGCCAGGATCTTCACACAGGCACACGCCCTCACTCCGCCAGCCCAGCCCTGAGGTCCACAGTCTCAGAGTACTAGCTCCTGGGGCGTCTGAGATCGAATCCATCGCTGCTGCTCATTAGCTGTGTGGTCTTGGGCAAGTGTTGAACTTCTCTGAACCTCATTTTACTCGCCTCTAAAACAGAGACAGCAACAGCAATGACCAAATTCAGTTGTTAAAGGAGAATCAAGTAATGCACGCAGTTAATATGCTGCTGCGCAGAAATGAGTGTGAAGAAATCACAGTCGCTTTCTCCAGGGTCGTCATCGTGACCAAGAGGCAACGGAGGCTCCTGGAAGTTGAGCAACTTTCCTGAGGTCAGAGAGGGATGGAGCAGCAGCCAGATTTGCTGACTCTAAGCCAAGCCCTTCCCACTGGGCCCTGCTGCTTCCTCCTCACCCAGCGACTCCCGCAGCTCCCAGATGGGGAGGGTGACATAAAGGGCCCCCCTGGTGTGGACACAGAAGAGAGTCTGCCACATCCCCGGGTCCCCCACCTGCTCCAGACCCGATCCTGGAGCTGAGGACACTGTGCCTTTGCCAGATGCCACCCGGCTCCTGCCCTTTGTAACTTGAGACACTGAAGCAGCCGGCTGCACAGCGAGCGCATCGCCTAGAACACAACTTCTAAGAGACGCAGAGGGTGAGGAATCATGGGTACGGAGCAACCCTCTATGTAGAAAACCAATTAAAAGTCACATCTTTTCCGTGTGATGCAACCCCGAATGTCTTTGCTCCTTCAGAGGACCCTGTCTCCTGCCTGCTCTTCATAAATGTCCCCGGGGTGGCCACCATGGATCAGGCGCTGTGCCAGGCGCTGGGGCTTCCTGGATCATGAACTACAGTGGGGAGCCAAATATTGAACAAATAATCACACCAACAAGCATCTCATGACCAGTTCGATGAAGGCTAATGGGGGAGTTCCAGGGATCGCTGTGAGCATGTCCTGGGGGCAGTCAGAGAAGTTCCTTGAGGAAACATCTACCTGACACACGATGGATGCGCTATAAATAACGAAGGCTATGCACCCCGACAAAGATATTGGAGACTTTCACAGGGCTCAAAACCAACGCATGCACCCATCTCTTAGGCAGTCCTGGATGGCTCATTTTACCTCCTCCAGCGGATACTCTGAAAGCCAATTCTGGACAGTTATCCCTGGGGTCTGCTGTTTGTCCGTCCTGGGATGGTTTGAAGTGAAACTTTCGCCTTCTGGACAAGTAACCTAACCACCACTCTTCCTGTGCAAAAACACAGTTAAGGTCAAGGTCAAATTACCAACGTGTGGAGACCAAGGACTTGGGGGCATCTGTATTTGAGAATCCCCCGCAGATGTTTGGGGTGCCCGGAACATGGATGAGAAGGACATTCATCAGGAGAAACACTCTGATGGCCTCTTTAGATCCATGGCGCAGCGAGAAGAACTAATAGGAAAACCACAAGCACACGCACCAGTGAAGGCCGCCACCCAGCCACGCGGCAGAGACCACCTTGTGGAGGACAGGGTCAAGCCGTAAGGAGCTTTACATGTGACCCGTCCATCTACAGCCACTGCTCTTCCCCAGAGGAACAGGTGAGTGTACAGGAAGGTTGGCTGCTGTCACCTTATTTCATATCAAGGAAAGCAGCCCGAGACACACATTTCAAAAATAAACTGGCTCAGGGTTGCTCAGGGGTGGTACTCTGGTGCCTGGGAGGGGTCAATTCTCCTTTGTGCAGAATCATCTGGTACCTTTCAGGATGTCGAGCATCCCAAAGCTCCTACCCATTAAAACAGGGTGGAGTCCTCCAGTCACTTCGACCATAACTACCTTCTCCCAAACTCCCATATCCAAATGCCCCCTAGTGGTGTTGGTGCTGCTCCGGGTGAGAAACTACCGACAGAGAACTGCACACCCATTCCCAAGGAGAATCTGATCTAAATCCACTGATACAGAAAAACCCTCACAATGCATGAAGTGGGGGGGGGAAATCACAATAAGTGGGGAGCATCATCACATTTTTGTCCAAAAAAACAAACAAACTAGACATGGAGTCCTCTATCCATAGACACTTGTTATATACACACGCAAAAGGCTGGGACACACTTCTCTCTGCCAAACGCCTGACCCCCTCACAGGGCAGCGGCCTTTATGCTGCAGTGAGAACACGGCAGGTGTTCGGTAAATGCTTGTTGAATTGAGGCATCCCCCCACTTTTTTTTGTCTTGATTAGAACAGAATTTTACTGCCAGATACTCCAGGATTTAATATCACTTTCTGCCAGGGATACTCAATCCATATTCCCCCTTCCTCCCCAGGACACTGGGCAATTTCTGGAGACATGATGAGCTGTCCCAGTAATGGAGGAAGGGTGGCGTGTGCTACTGGATTCCAGTGGGCAGAGGCCAGGGATGCTGCCAATCACCTTGCAAAGCGTAGGAAACCTCAAGAGCAAACACCTGCTATTGGCAGTTAGAGCTGCTGATAGTGCTGAGAATGAGAAACCCTGCTCACCACTGGCCTTCCTCATAAGCTTGTTGAACACCCCCAATTCCTTCCTGGAGTATTATGCTCTGCCAGCTGATAACCATGGCATCTCTGGGAGACAGAGTACATCATTAAGTGTTTGGGTTTGAAGAGAAACTGGCGCTGCCTAGCAGACTTGGACGGTCAGTCAGGGCGGACTCCAGCTCTCTGTTCACTACCACAAGGCTCTCTGGGCGGCATCAGACATATTTGGAGGAAGCAAAGGCAGAGGATCTGGGCAATCTCCTGGTTGCTGTCCAGGCCAGTCATCACACATCACAGGATCAACGCCTGCCCTTGCTGGCATCCTCTGTGATGCTGTTTCCGATTATGTTGAGAAAATTGGGTTTTACAGCAAGTAGATTGTTCTAAAATTAAGTGCTCACATTCAAGAACACCTCCCCAAGTGGGAGGTGACTTCCCAGTGCATTACATTTAATTGAAGGCATTTCTCAGAAGAAATTGAATAATAAAGAGTATCACCTGAAGGTCTACCAACCAACCCCACAGCCAGGGGCTAAAATGAAAGGTTTCCAGTGAAAAGGAAAGGAAGCACATTGCTCTCAGCCCTGACTAGTCTTTAATATTTTGCCTCCAGTACAAAGCATTTTACTGTTCATTATAATTTCTCTTGGTAGAAAAATGGTTTTTCTCAAACCAGAGACAACTAATACGATACTAAACATCAGAATTTTTATTAGTGAGAAGCATTTAGGAGTTAAACTTTTCTAATCTTAGAACATACTGGATAAGGTTTTAAAAATCTTTAAACCTATACAATTCAAGGTATCTCATAATTTACAAATTCAAAGTGCATTTCCTTCATGCAACAAATATCTTTAATATAGACTTATATTTTACTAGGCAAATACAGAGCCCTTCAAATAGCTTGAAGAGACAGTCTCTCTCGGAAGACAGTTTCCCTTTCTAAGCATCTGTGTCATGGAGGTCTGAGTAAGTGTAGAGAATAGAGAAAACTGTGCAAAGAGCAACAAAATTATGAGAGAGAGGAATATCCTTTCATCTGACACAATTCAAACCACTTGTGTAACAGCATTAATCATCTTCTTTCAAAACAAATCAAAGAACGGTGCTTTATACTTCCCAAAGACGTTCGTTTGGGATGAGTCAAAGTGGCCTCCAAAATACCATAATAGCTCACTTTTCGAATTGGCGAATTTAACCAAGAACTAGCGTTTGCAATCGTCTATTCTCTTGGCTCAATAGAAAATTTTGTCTGAACCTGAACATCACAGACTGATGTTTAACCATCTTATAGAAGAATCTACGTAAGCAGGGAACTGAAAACAGTTTAACTTTGAAATTTCAGGGCCCAGTTTAACAGGAAGCAAAGTGAACAAAAGAAAGATGGGTCTCTTAGAAGCTGCTGGAAATGAGGTTAGCACAGAAATGAAACAAGCTCACAGATGTATCGAGGTGTGAAAACTCATTGCTCAAGTACCAGGGGCAGAATGGTGATGTCAAACAAAGATCCTCAGTCACCCGCCACCTCATCTGAGTTTTTACAGACAAACTCAAATCCTCTCATTCTTCTTAAACTTACACTTTAATAATACAATCCTTACTGAAACAGAGGGAAATATATGACTTCAACCTACTAACAGAGAGAAAACACTCATTTCTTGCTGTTAATATCCAACACAGAGTTCCCTGTGATTCTCATGGACATTATTTCCTGTGAATGTTTCTATTCTGAGATATTGTCTCCATGTTAGCAATTAGAATAGAGATCACAAAACTGAAGTACCTGTAGTGTTTAGGAAGGTAACACAAAGGGGTAGAGTGGGTTTAGAGGAGACTAGGGTGACTTGTAGAGATCAAACTATCTAGAAAGAATGTCAGCTCTCAACTCAATGGCCAAAACACCATTCCTGGCAGAAATGAGATTTCAGATCCTCAAATTTCCATGAATTTTTTAAAAAAGAATACTTCATTGATTTTTAGAGAAACACTGATGTGAGAGCCCAATATCAGTCAGCTGCTTCCTACACCTTCCCCTCTACCCCTTCCCCCACCCACACACACCACTGGGGATTTGAGGCCATGATCTGGACATCCACCGACAACCCTTTAATGCACAGGATGGTGCCCAACCAACTGAACTACACTGGCCAGGGCCATAAGCATAAACTCTTAACTAAAAATTCCCAATTATTAAGCATTAGTAATTAATTTAAAGTTTTTTTTTCTCATGGCTCTAGAATTTTATTTTTATTTATTTATTTATTTAAAATATATTTTATTAATTTTTTTTACAGAGAGGAAGGGAGAGGGATAGAGAGGTAGAAACATCAATGAGAGAGAAACATTGAACAGCTGCCTCCTGCACACCTCCTACTGGGGATGTGCCCACAACCAAGGTACATGCCCTTGACTGGAATTGAACCTGGGACCTTTCAGTCTGCAGGCCGACGCTCTATCCACTGAGCCAAACCAGTTAGGGCGAATTTTACTTTTTTATGAATTTATTGGGGTGACATTGGTTAATGAAATTATACAGATTTTAGATGTGCAGTTCTATAACAAATCATCTGTGTATTGTATTGTGTGTTCACCACCTTTAAGTCAAATCTTCCATCACCATTTATCCCCCCTTTGCCCTCCTGTACCTCCCCCAAATCTTATATAATAAGTCAAACGTTTAAACAACACTTTGCTGGCTAAAAAATCTTGCCCTTTGTGGTTGATTTCATCAGCCAATTTGCAACCTCAGTATTGGAAGAAAAAAAGAAATGGCAATGAAAGCGATGTTATCAGGGTTCTACCCTTAAGTTGTTGGTAAATTCTTGGGTCTTTCTTTCTTTCTTTTTTTTTAAATGTTTTCATTGATTTTTATAGAGAGGAAGGGAGAAGGACAGATAGATAGAAACTTCAGTGAAAGAGAAACATCATTAATCGGGCACCTCCTGTATGCCTCCCACTGGGGATCTAGTCTGCAATTTGGCCATGTGCCCTGATTGGGAATCAAACCAGTGACGTTTTGGTTCCTACATGGATACTCAACCACTGAAATACACTGGCCAGGTTCTTGGGTCTTTCTTAATCATAAAGAACTTTCTCTATATATGTAATACTTTCAACAATAAGGAGTTATTAAAAAAAGAAAAGAACTTTTTCTAAAAGCATGACCACATCTAAAGTTCCTAACTTGAAATTTCAGGGCTTTTTAAATTTCAAAACATTCTGTCAGACATAAAGAACTGCAGAGCAAGAAGCTTTCTGTGTCAGAGGAAGGGGACAGTGGTCAAACACTTAAGATTCTGGTAAACCTGTCTCTTAAAGATGTGTTACTGTCGTAACCAGCTAGCTAATCCTATCTAATAAAAGACTAGTATGCAAGTCAACCGCCACTATGTCACAAAGATGGTGGCGCCTAGTCCCCTCAGCCCTGTTGCTGGAGTGTTTGGGCCTGTCGGTCTGGCCAGGGGTCTCAGGGACAAAGTGGAGAGGCGAGATCTGCCTGCTCTGGTAGTGGATCAAGCTTCGCTGCTCTGCTGCCTCTGGAGTGTCTACGGCCAGCAGGGCCTGCTTGGCCGTTGCTGCAGTGACCTGGGAGCAGGCAAACACGCCCCCAGACAGCACCCAGCAGGGCCTGCTCACCCATTGCTGTGGTGTGGAGCAGGCAGGCCCCACAGAGAGCAGAGAACCATGGGGAGCAGGCCCAAGCCATCAGTAGGACATCCCCTGAGGGCTCCCAGATTAGAAAGGGTGCAGGTCCGGCTGAGGGACCCTCCCCACCCCCCACCCCCGTGCACGAATTTTGTGCACCTGGCCTCTAGTATTAATAATAATTAAGGAGCAAAAGGGAGGTCTGACATTATAAGCAAGGTCATCTGGGCAGCTTCACCAGGAAGCTGCAACTTCACATTCCTCAAGGAACCACTGTCCACGCCCTGCAGATCACTGGGGGGGAGAGGTCCAACAAAGGGGGGATGGGCACATGTGCAGTGACGTCTGAGTCACATAGGGAGGATGCTTGCCTGTCAGTCTGACCTAGGAATAAAGATAATTGCCTAGGGGGTGGAGCCACTGCAAGTGTGCGAAATCTTGGAAGATCAAATCCCTGAGGCAAAGCAGTTCTTGCTCTCTTGTTCCTTGTACTTTGCTCCTGTTTCCTTACACTCGCTGGTGCTTCCTCCACAGCCATGTGGCCCTAGAAGCTACATGGCCCATGACCATCTGGACCCCACAAACAATGGACTGTAGCTGGGAACACAGGACAACCTGACCAGATGCTGGACTGGCCGCTGCAAAGGAGAGCAGAAACTCTGGGCACGGGCTTTGACCCTAGCCCTGCTGAAGATGAAATGGGACTTTTCCATGGTAGGACAGCGGGAGTTGGGACCTTGGAAACTCAAGGGTTTAACTCCATAGATACCTCATCCTCCGTGGGGGCTTCAGAAAATTGTTATTCCAGCGACACCCCAAGAAGCCCACTTCCACTGACAACAGGTGGGGACACGGACTAATAACAGATGCAGAGAGAAGATCATGGAAATATCTAGCTGAAAGCATGGGCTGCTAAGGCAACACTGAGGCTCGTGGAAGAGAAAATTCCAAGTACCGAGAAATGCAAAGCAGAGGCTGTATATCACCGGGAAAAAATGCAGTGAACAGAAAAAAACCAAGTTCATCTCATCGAGCCAATAATATTTACAGCCTGTGGGTACCGCCAAAATATTTCAGGAAATGCCAATGTCTTTCTTTGTAAACCCAGGCCAAGAGTAATATTTAAACACAGCACAAATGAATCACCGGGGGGAACAGGAGAATGAATCCACATTTCCTCACTCTGCTTTACAAAGAATCTTAGCCTCAGGATTCACGGTCAAGGTGGAACTCCCTTCCCTCTCCAAAATGAAAGATTCGCTATCTAACGTTCCAAAGCCAAGACCGTCTTCCGTTAACAGTGAAGGGCAATACGGAATGAATGAAAGTGATGGCTCACACAAGTCCCGGTTTCATTTCTCTTCCTCATGTCCCACTGGGGCCTCAGCCATCTGCAACCCATGGAGCCCCAACCACCTCTCTGAGTCAGTCAAGCCAGCGCTTCCTTCTGAACTGGAACGAGGCAGGACGGGCAAGGCAAAGGCAAAGGGCAAACCACACCGTCCCTCCTCCGAGCAGTACCTGTTCGGGCTTCAGTCCAGGCGGCACCCAGGCGTACTCCTCCAAGGCGCAGCCCGAGTCATCGTCCGAGGTCGAGTTCCTCTGGAAGTCAAACATGAGTTTGCTGACGGTCTTCTCCATCTCCAGGGGCATCACCGTCACCATGTGCTCCTCCTGAGGGCACTTGCAGTGCAGACAGATCTTCCTGCAAGCAGCAAAGGCGGGAGGTGAGGGGAAGGCCAAAACCCCCATTGTTTTCCCATTGGACTGCCAGTCTCCAGCCCTTGGATCCCAAGCTATATAAACACATTCCTTGGCAACTGCTTTTTGGCAAAAGCATCTAAGGGAGCATAGCACAGCACGCCTGATGCTGTAGATGGCACGCAGTGCGCATGTGCAGACACCGTGGAAGGTCAGACCCCCACACAAGCATACTAAGGATGTTTAAACACGGACCCCAACCTTTCCCTCTAAATCAGTTGCCCAAGAGGAATGTCAAAATATTTTTTATTTTAGCAGGTAGAACTCTGGAGAAAGACCATGACCACAATTTCTTTGACTGTAACAGTAATTAAATAGACACAATACATATGCTGACCAGTAGACTTATTACCAGTAGACTTAACAAATACTGACAACATACCATTTTTATAAAAGGTTCTTAGACCTTGGAAAATGAACGTGGTTTTAAAAAGAACTGCAGGTGAGATTTTCTTTAAGAAGAGAAAAGTATTTTCCCCATTAAACAAATCTGGGCCTACGATTTTATGAGAAAGGCATTTTCATTTCCACTTAAGGTCCCTGTAGGTTTGAAATTCTAATTAGAAACCCAAATCTCCCCTAAATTGATAGTTTTTATAATATACAAAGGAATCATTCATGCGAATTCTTTCAAAAGGAAACAGCCAATGATCAACATCTCTTCCCCAAACTGAGCATTTCCCTTTAAGGTTACATCTTTCCATTCTCCATGGCTACACAAACGATGAAGCAATAAAAAGGTTCAGTCAACAACACAAAAGCATGTCTAGCGTCCATCAATAACACAGAAGAAAACAGCGAAGGAGGAAATTTAAAGAAAATAAGCTGTTATATGTATACTTTTCTTTTTGTGATTAGTTCCAGTAGCACCTTATAAAGGCAACAAAGAATCTGTCATCCTAATCCCACATGGGCCTGATTTTTATTTATTTATTTGGTGCCTGAATTTTTTGATAACAGCTTTGTTAGGATATAATTCATTTGCCATAAAACTCACCATCCTAAAGTGGCTTTGATCCCAGACACTTCTAATTTGGGAATTTTGGTTACTTTTTTTTTTTTTCGGGGTTCCTTTATGATAGAAAATAGGTTGAAGATACCTATTTTCTATCAAGAACAAGTAAGATACCTTTTCTTACTTTATTCATAGGATTAAATATCACCAATTAACTTCTTGCTGCAGAGAAATGGGAACTTTTATTTAATTAACTTATTTTACTTTATTTTAGAGAGAGGCAGAGGGGGAGAGGAGAGAGACACGTTGACTTGTTATTCGGCTGTTAGTATGTTCACAGAGTTGTGAAACTGTCACCATAGTCTAATTTTAGAACACTGTCATCACCCCCAAAGAAACCTTGTGCACTTAGCAGTCACTTGTCACGTTCCATTCCCCCAGGTCCGGACAACCACTAACCTATTTTCTGTTTCTATGGTTTTGCCTATGCTGTAAATTTCACATAAATGGAATCATACAATATATAGATTTTTGAAACTGGCTTCTTTCATATAACATGATGTTTTGAAGGGTCATCTATGTTGTAGCATGTGTCAATCCTTCCTTGCCATTTTATTAAAATACTAGGGGCCCGGTCCACAAAATTTGTGCACTCGGGCAGGGGGGTTCCCTCAGCCCGGCCTGTGCCCTCTTGAAGTCTGGGACCCTCAGGGGGATATCCACCTGCTGGTGTGCCTGACCAGTCTGGGTGAGGGGCTGATGGCTGTTTTCAGGCTGGCCAAGCCCCCCAGTGGGGACCCTCACCCCATGGGGGTGTGGCCAGCCTGGGTGAGGGGCTGAGGGCCACTTTCAGGCTGCCCACAGTCCCTTCAGGGTTCGGGTCTCTACTGAAGGCTGTTTGCAGGCTGCCCACAACTCCCATTGACCCAAGGTCCCAGCGAGGCTGGCTGGAAGCAGGTTTCTGGGGTTTATTTATCTTCTATAATTGAAACTTTGTTGCCTTGAGTGGAGGCCACAGCCTAGCTAGGCAGGCAACGAAGCCTCCTGTTTGCTTCAGCTCCATGGCTTCTATAATTGAAACTTTGTTGCCTTGAGCAGAGGCCACAGCCGGCTTAGGCAGGCAGTTTCCTCCATCGCTGGCCTCCTGTTTGTTCTAGCTCTGTGGCTTCCGGCTGCCATCTGGTGGGTTAATTTGCTTATCGTCACTCTGATTGGCTGTGGGGCCAGCTTGGCTGGTGGGCATGTCTTAGGTGTAATGGAGGTGAGGGTCAATTTGCATATTATTCTTTTATTAGATTAGATAATATTCCACTGCATATTTTTGTTTACCCATTTATCAGCTGGTGGGCATTTGGATTATTTCCATTTTTTGATCTTTGTGAATTAATGCTGCTCTGAATATCTATGGACACAATTTTGTGTATGTGTGTGTGTACATATGCTTTCTATTCTCTTGGGTAGATACCCAGGAGTAGAATTGTTGGGTGATATGGTAACTTTAAGCTTAACAATTTGAGGAACTGTTAAACTTTTTTTCAAAAAATATATGTACCATTTTACATCCTACCATCAATGTATGAGCGTTCCATTTTCTCTGCTTCTTCCCTATACTTGTTATTCTTTCTTTTTGATTATTGCCATCCTAGTGGGTTTGAAGTGCTATCTTACTGTGCTTTCAATGTGCACTTTTTTAATAGCTAATTATGTTGAGCATCTTTTTATGTGCTTATTATATTTCTTCTTTGGAAAAATGTCTATTCAAATCATTAGTCCATTTTTAAATTGTTATTTGTCTTTTATTAAATTGTAAACATTTTATATACATATTTTCTGGATACAAGTCCTTTATCAGATAGTATATGACTTGCAAAAATTTTTTCCATTATGTAGGTTTTTACTTTCTTGATGATGCCTGTTAAAGCACAATTTTAAAAAAAATTTTGATGAAGTCCAATTTATATTTGTTTTCTGTTGTTGCTTGTGCTTTAAGTATCATCTCTAAGAAACCTGACTTAAGGTCATAAAGATTTACTCCTATATTTGAATCGCAGAATTTTATGGTTTTAGCTCTTATATGTGGATCTATGTTCCATTTTTAGTTAATTTTCATATATGGCCTGAGGTAGGAGTCCAGATTCATACCCCTGGGGCTATCTATCCAACTGCCCCAGCACCATTTGTTAAAAGTCTATTCTTTTCCATTGAAGTGTTGTGGCATCCTTCTCAAAAATCAATTGATGATAAATTTAAAGGTTTATTTCTGGCCTTTCAATTATTCCATTGATCTGTATATCTATCCTTTTGCCAGTATTATACTGTCTTTATTACTGTTGCTTTGTAGTAAGTTTTGAAACTGTCAAGTAAGGGTCCTCCAACATTGTTCCCCTTTTAAAAAGCTGTTTTGATTCTTCTGCATCCCTGGCATTTGCATCCTAAAATATAAATTTTAGGATAGCAGCTTGCCAGTTTCTGCAAAATGGTCCTGCTGGGAATTTCACAGGGGCTGCATTGAACCTGTACACCAATTTGGAGAATATTGCTATCTTAACAATAGTAAGTCTTCCCATCCATGAACAAAGGATGTCTTTTCATTTATTTCAACTTGCTTAATTTCCTTCAATGCTATTTTGTTATGTCTTGCACTTCTTTTGTTAAGTTTATTTTTAAGTAATTTAGTCTTATTGATACTATTGAAATGAAATTATTTGCATAATTTCATTTTCTAGATTGTTACTGTGTAGAAACACAAATGATATCTGTGCATTGATGTTACATCGTACCATCTTGCTGAACTTGCTTACTAATTCTAAGAGTGTGGGTGTTTCCTTAGGATTCCCTGTAGCCCAGATCTGCGAGTAGAGACCGTCTTGTTCCTTTCTTTCCAGTCTGATGTCTTTCTCTGTCCTTGTCTTGCCTCATTGCCTTGAGCACACTGGCGACTAGAAGCGTCATGTGTGGGCATCCTGGGCGGCTCCTGGTCCTCAGGAAAGCAGCCAGTCTTTCACCATCAAGTGTGATTTTGCTGTGGGCTTTCTGTAGACGCCCTTTATCAAATTGAAGAAGTTTCCTGCTACGCTAGATGTTGATTGTTGTTGTTTTTATACACAAAAGGGTGTTGGGTTTTGAATGCTTTTTTAGCATCCACTGAGGTGACCAATTGGTTTTTGTCCTTAATCTATTAATGTCGTGTGCCTGAACGCTGACACACAAATGTTCTGAGGCAACAAAATCAGCTTAATCCAGCCGAATTAGGCTTGTCATGGCCTCCCACCATGGTCCTGCTTTTCGTTAGATGGAAGATACAGCAGACAGAATGCACACGTGGTCTGGTTTGCATCTCCGAACTCAAAGGTGTTTAATCCCAACCCTTGCTGTTCCTTATAGAAACAGTCAGAGCTCATTTTAATAATAACTAATTAATCAGCTACTTTAAAGAAGTCAGGGGGTTGGGGAAGTCATCAGGTGTTTTTTTCCTCTTAAAATTTTTATGCCAGCTTATGACTTAAGAAAATACATTTTCATGTATTTAAGCACATTTAGGAAGTTCTTTGGCAACTAACAGTTTTTGCTGGAAAGTCATACTTTTAAATCAAAAGGTAGAAGGTTTTTTTAAAACCAAATTCAGATTCTAGAATATTCTCAGTGAAACTTATTCAGCAATGCAGGGAAGAGCACAATATTTAATGCTGGATGGATGTGATCTAATGAACTAAAGCTCCAGGAGAAGGGAAAAGATGGAACCAGTTCCAGAACGAGTCTCGCTGAGGAGAAGCCTGAGCACAAAAGAAAGGATCAAGGCCGAGGCCCCATTTAGTCTCCCAACATATAACAGTCAAGTCCCTACCATGCCAGGCACTGCATTAGCCACTTGGGATGCCAACCAAAACACAGATCCCTGCCCTCGCAGACCCTACATTATTAGAAGCGAGAAGCATACCACACGCAAGAAACATAACAGACTGCACACCAAGAAAGACAGTCCCACCCCCACTTCCCAAAGGCACAGAGAGGTTGAGCAGTATGTTCAAAGTCAGCCCTAAACAGAGATTCGAGGAGGATCTGATTCCTGAACAAAAACAACTCCTTATAGATAGCGTCCCTGATTCCAATATACCTTTTAAAAACAAACACAATTTTACTGATTTTTTTTTTTAGAGAGAGCAAGGGAGAGGGAGAGAGAGATAGAAACATCAATGAGAGAGAAACATGGATTGCTGCCTCCTGCACATCCTCTACTGGAGATCGAGCCCATAACCCGGGCATGTGCCCTGAGCGGGAATCAAACAGTGAACTCCTGGTTCATAGGTCAATGCTCAACCACTGAGCCACACTGGCTGGGCCAGAATAGGCTTTTACTCCTGAACAAAAACATTCAGGAAAATCAAAACCAGGCCCTGGGCGGGTAGCTCAGTTTTTAGAGAGTCGCTTGGATACACCAAGCTTGTGGTTTGACCCCTGGTCAGGGCACGTACAAGCAGCAGCCAATGAATGCAGAAGTAAGGGCACAACAAATCAATCTCTCTCTCTCCATTCTCCTCTCTTTCTAAAACTCAATCAACAAACCAATCAATAAAGAAAAAGAAAAACCAAAGAGAAGAAAAGAAAAGTGGTAAATCGAAACCAGGAAGATCTGCATTTCCCTGCGAGCTGCCTGCCCTCCATCTTCATTTACAACTGACAGGCAGGCACTCCTGTGGCACGGCATTTTTATTTGCAGAGAATCTTCAACCTCAGAGGGGTTCTTTCACAGCCTTTGGAAAGACTGATTTAATAACCTCTGCTTACAAATGGGGACGCAAGGCCCAGAGGCTCGGGAAGGAGCCGAGGGTCAGAGGTAAAGCCCAGAGGGTTTCTCTGGATCCTCATGACCCTCCCCATCTTGGGACACAGCCTCACCCACCAGCTCTCTGTGGACACAGTGACTGAAGCTTTTTAAAAAAAATTTATTTCATTGATTTTTTTACAGAGAGGAAAGGAGAGAGATAGAAAGTTAGAAACATCGACGAGAGATAAACATCGGTCAGCTGCCTCCTGCACAGCCCCTACTGGGGATGTGCCCACAACCAAAGTACATGCCCTTGACCAGAATCGAACCTGGGACCCCTGAGTCCACAGGCCGATGCTCTATCCACTGAGCCAAACCAGCCAGGGCAATGACTGAAGCTTTTGAGGGGTGCGTCAGGATGTATATGATTTGGTCTTTTTTTTTTTTCAAATAGACGTTATGAAAATAGAGCCTGCTAGTAAAGCAGGATTTCATTTTTTTTAAAAAATCCAGCCATATGAAGCATGCATTGGTTTCATTCTGTCAGAGCTGACATTCTACCTGCACATAATTGGGTTTGTGAATGACAAGTTTCCAAGGAATGAGTCGTGATTCAGAGAGCAGAGGTCCCGAATTCCCCCTTCTTCCGTCCCTCTACCTGGCAACAACCCCAGCACCCGCTGTACAGAAGTTGCAGCGATTAATTGATTGGCTCCCACGTTCAGAAGCCACAATCTGCTCTTCCATGGAATACACACCCCTGCAGGTGGAGGCTGTCTTTTGAACCATTTCCAAGTTCTCTGGTCATCTGCACCAGTGACCACGCTGGAGGGTAACTAACAGTTTATATTGATTAACTTCTGCACCGTGATGTGGGAGGACTCATCACAAAAAGATTGGGTGTGTGAGAGGGGTCTCATCTGTGAGATGTTGACAGGTTATTTGAAACGCTAAACTCTGAGCCATCATGTCTTGTTTTGCATGAGAAGTGATAAAATGAAGGAAAAAAATGGATCTTCTTTTATCACAGGATTCTGACAAGTTCAAGTCATAAACTGCAGCATTCTAGATTTGGAGGGGATTGTAATCATCATTAAGTCCCTTTAAAATTTTTCCTGCTCTCTCTCTTTCACTCCCACCCCCATTTTTTAATGAGAAGAAATACCTTTTGCAGAAGGAAAATACATTCAATATATTGCACAGAGCTGCCCAAGTTGACGCGAGGGAAGAAGACCCTGAACTCAGTTGCTCTCAGACCTAACTTCCTTCCCTAACTCCAGGCATTTCCATTGTCCTAAGGTCCCAAGGTTCACAGACACCAGTGTGGGAGCCGCCATGCTACCCTGGATCTCTCAGGCCTTTTCTGCACTTACCCAAATGTGAAGGAGGTGCTGATTCTTGGGTAGATGGTGGAAAGACAGAGAGAGACAGAGACACGGAGACACAGAGGGGGGGTGAGAGAGAGAGAGAGAAAGAGAGAGAGAGAGAGAAACATCAATGATGAGAGAGAATTGACGGGCTGCCTCCTGCACGCCCCCTTTTGGGGATTGAGCCTGCAATCAGGGCATGTGCTGGAATCGAACCCAAGACTTTTCGGTCTACAGGACAATGCTCTATCCATTGACCCAAACCGGCTAGGGCTGGGCAACATACATTTAAAAAAATCATTTCTTCCTGGGCCAACTCCTCCTGATCATCATGTCTTAGATGCTGACATCACTATGCCCACCTGTCATTCAGCTGGGTACCCCCTGGGGCATTGACAAGAAGGTGCTGGTGAGAGGAAGGACTACAGGAGTCACCAGCATGCGTCTCGTTGCCGGCCCTGCCATCTGTCCTCCTGCCTGCCACCTCCCCCGTGGTATGGGCTTCTCTGCCCAAGTCTGTGGCCAGATCAGGTTCAGGCCACTTTCAGGTACAGGGTCAAGGGGCAGACTGCTCACAGCAAGCATGTCAAACTGGCAGCCTGTGGGCCACATGCCTCATTTGTTTGGCTTGTGTTAGCCTTTGAGTTTGACATGCTTGGCTTACAGAGAGGCTCAGCCCCAACACAGACCAAGTGATTGACGGGCATGCGCAATGCTGGGCTCAATGTGGCAACGCCTCAGGCAGCCGAGATCAGGTGTGGGAACATGCATGGAAATAACCCTGAGGCCTCAAAGCTTTTACTAAACAACAGATGTGCCCTAGGTATTCAGATCCTTCCATGACGCCAGCTCACCGAAAGCTCCTTTCATTCTTCCTGAGAGGAAATCTTTTTCTCCTTATAATTTAAAGTTACCGCTTCCTTATCCCTAAACAACAGCAACACACAGCTAATGTGGAAAAGGATTAGGAATTACATAGAAACCAGGAGAAGGAAAATATTTCAAAACACTCCCAGTCCCAGAGATAACCCTGTTCAACAGAAGCAGCTGCGGTCCTCTTGTTCCCTCGTGATAGGAAACAAGGCTAGATTTCAGTCTGCTCCTCCTCGGTGAGCACCAGGAGCCATGCCTGGCCTGGGACGACACTGAGCCGGAGCCACCCACGTGTGCGCACAATGCAAGGAGAGGTGCGTTATCCACCCCATCCGTGGGCCTGTTCTGATCTGGTTCCCTGGAGCAGGATCAGATAATTTACTTACACAGCCAGGAAGATGCCGGCAACGTGGGGTTGCATATGTATTAGTGGGCATTTCAGAGTTAAGTGAGGTCCCTCAGATAAAGAACATCTGAAAACCAGATTTCTACATCTATCCCCTTTCAGTTTCCTGTGCTGGTGGGGAGATGGGGCGTGGCTAATTTAAAACCACCCAGCCTTGGCGCTGCAGCGCGCCTTTGTACATCAGTCACACACTCAGTGCTGCAATAACCTACGTCACCGCGAACCACGGAAGGACCTGCCCTGGCAGGATGGGCTCAGCGCCGCTGGGCAGGACGCGGGCTTTCTCAGGCTGCTCTGCTGCCCGGTCCCCTTGGGTTGCCAAGGGGGGCATCGTCTTTTCACATGCCCTGCAAAGCACCAGCCCAAATGAGCCAAAAAACTATTCTGAGTTCACTGCCCTCTGAACACCTTTCCCAGGCTTCAGTAGGTAAATAAGAGTTTCTTGGGAAGAGAGTTTGACTGGGTTGCAGGCTGCCGGGAAGTAAGTGGATAAAGAGACAGTGGTTGTACTTAACAAAAAAGGCACAACCGGCTGTGCTTCAGTGAGCCAGTGAGGACGGGAGCAGCGCCCACCTGCCCCAAGAGATTGCCGAGATAATCCCGCCCTGAATGAGTCGGAGTTGTCGAAACTGAGCTGTCACAAAGAACACAAGCTAACCCATCCCCTCCAAAATGGCACAGGTCACAGGGCTCTAGCGTCACCTTCCACATCCCCCAAAACATGAGGAGGATCAGAATGGCAGAGAGGAAGGCAGACAAAAAATGTATGTGTGGGGCACAGCTAGTGTGGCTCAGTGGCTGAGTGTCAACCATGAACCTGCAAAGGAAAATGGGGGAAGGAGGGTTGCAACCTAGTTCAGTATCTGGTTAAAATTGTAGTCTTACCTCCCCACTCTGACTGACTTGGGAGGAACTGCAGAGCCTAACCCCAGGGCCCCACCATAGCTGACTTGGGCGGAGCTGCGGAGCACACCCCCAAGGCCCCACCAAGACTGACATGGGCAGAGCTTTGGGGACCCTCAGAGGACCGCCACAGGAGGAGATATATAGGTCAGTGCCTCCCCACGAGTTCAGTTCAGGTTTTGGATCCGGAATTCCCCTGGACTAGCAGATCTGCGAAATGAAGGTTAAACTTTCCTCCCTCAGAGCTGGCTGATCCTACTCCCGTGCATTCTGCCACAACAAACCAAGAGGTCACTGGTTTGATTCCCAGTAAGGGCACATGCCCAGGTTGCTGGCTCGATGCCTGGTAGGGGGTGTGCAGGAGGCGATTGATGATGTTTCTCTCTCTTCAATGATTCTATCTCTCTATCCTTCTCCCTTCCTCTCTAAAAATCGATAAAGACGTGTTTTAAAAATATGTGTGAGGGCTGGCCTGCAATGAAATGGGGTGCTCCAAAAGGTGACAGCCTGCCCCCAAGGGATCAAGAAACCCACACAAGTGAGACCTCCAGGGCCCTGCCTCTCACCCTTCATTCCAACATGCACTTGGCACTGAAGGACAGCGCGGCAGGCTGAGCACTGTGGCTGTATTTTTACTATTAACATCACTTCCTACGTTTATGGAGGGTTAATAATATTCATATTATTTTTACATAGTTTATCTCATTTATTCATTCCCACCGGTCCTGTAAAGTTGGCATTTTTATCCATTTCACAGATTCAAAAATTTGGGTTACAAACTCATAAGCCACCTGACTAGAGTCATAAAAATTAGAACCTATGACCTCTGACTCCAGACTAGTGCTGCGTTTACCACCTTGTTTTAAGTAGTGTGGCCGAATCTCCCTTCCTTCTTTTCTTCTGAGCATCTTTCCATCCTACCCTCCATCCATAGTCATCTATATCCACCCATCCATCATCCATCCATCATCCATCCATATCCACCCACCCATCCATATCTATTGATACATTCAACCTATCAACCAACCATCCAAGCAGACAACAGTGGTGGTTGAACACCTACTGCGTGCCAGGCACTGTATGAAGCTATCAGGCATGAAGCACAGGGGAGGCAAGTACAAAGGCTCTGAGATGGGAAGAGTATGGCATGAGTCACTCTCAGGAGGTGGCGTGTGTCCTCCCTTCTCCCATCAGTATCTGCATTGATGGCAGTGACCAAACTGGCTGAGCCACTGGTGCCATCTTAGTGGGAGTAGGAAAGTTCTTCCATTCTCCTGAATTCCCTTCTCCTGGGAATACCCATATCCTTCTTCTTTTTTTAAAACATATTTTATTGATTTTTTATAGAGAGGAAGGGAGAGGGATAGAGAGTTAGAAACATCGATGAGAGAGAAACATTGATCAGCTGCCTCCTGCCCACCTCCTACTGGAGATGTGCCCGCAACCAAGGTACATGCCCTTGACAGGAATCAAACCTGGGATCTTTCAGTCCGCAGGCCGATGCTCTATCTGAGCCAAACCAGTCAGGGCTATATCCCTCTTCTTGATAGCCAGTCATCAGCATATTCTGTTACCTGCAGCCTTACTGGCTCCTTAACTCCCTCACCGAGCCACAATATTTGGTTTTCCTCCCTTTCTGGCAAACACTCCGTCTGAATGAGGGACCCAGGCATGAACCTTGACACCTGTCGTGTCAGGAAGCAAGATTACTATCTCTGTGAGAAAGGAAAAATGGTTTCCTAATAAACACGGAGGCTAAAGGGCGGAGACCATGACAGGGCCAGCTGGGAACAAGGCTGGTGTGTGCTGGGAGCCAAAACCCTGCTGCCTGCCCTGTCCCGCTGCCTGCCCTCGCCCAGGCCCCGCGGTTCTGGCCATCTGTGCCACGAGGAGCTTCTCTCTCCCTGGCGCTGCCAAGGCTCAGATAGGATAATTCTCAGTGGCAGTTGTTTCCTCTCTTAATTCATATGTCAGCTCGTACTTCAATTAAGAAACACAGTGTCCTATGTTAGATGAATTATCCTATAATTTTTTAGTAGTGGGCGCACACTCTTTCTTAAAATAAGCCTCCTGGATGACTTTTCCTACTTTGGACATCTCTCCCCACACTGTGATTTACAGGGATGATGTCTCAGCAACATGGGCAATGACTTAGATTGGGTTTCCCCAGAATGGGATTCTTGAAAGGTATGTGAGCATAAGGAAGTTTGAGGGTAATCCCCAGAGTCCTGCAAGGAATTGGAGAAGGAAAGCAGGGAGGGAAGGATGCCAACACGCGGCAAGGTGACAAGCAGGCTGGTGCCTTGCTCAGCTGTCACTCAGTTCAGTTGTGGAGGGATAGGATGGTACAGACAGTCCTAAGAGAGAGTCCCACTGGATAGTCAAGGTCACGGGGATACTCATGCACCATTCCCTACAGTCACTGGGTGAGGACCACTCCTGGGGCCCTCTGGCCTACTCCCCACACAAGACAGGTTGGCTCAACAAAAAGCTACAGCTCCTACTGCGGCAGGAACCATGGGTTAAGTACTCTGGAATGGTGAGTGCCAAGGGGGAAGAAGGGAATGCCAAAACTACGTGCTGCTGGCCACTGTACTTATCAAACAATAATTCCCTGAGCGTCTACTATGCACTATGCAGTCTGCTAGGTGTTGCAAGGAATTAAAACAAATAAAAAACAGTAAGGGACAATGTCTCACGGGGATACAAGGATACAACCACAGCTAGACCATCCCTTTCCAAGTGGAGTACTTGTGGGAATGTCCAAGAGAATGTCCCTGTTCTGAGGACACACAGGCTGAAATATATATACAGATGCAACATGGTATTTGCAATTTATTTCCAGATGGCTCAGCAATAAAAATAATCTGTGGATGTGGTGTAGCAGGGCGAGAGAGGAGGAGGAGGAGAGAGAAGCACAAAGGTGGCAAAATGTGAACCATGGAGAAATCTAAAAGGGTGCACAGAAACTCATTATATTGTTCTTTTAAGTTCTACGTATCATTGTGATTTTTCAAAATATTTTAAAACAAACAAAAGTGAAAAGTACTTAGACTTTGTTGTCGGGTCAATGACTGACTGAAAACCAAGTGCTATGCCACAGAGAGACCCTATCTGTGAGAAGGGAGGCTTCCCCGAGGAAGCTGCATCTGAAGGTGACTGAGGCAAAAAGAATGGGAGATTTCCAACAGGTAAATAAAGGTGTGGACGTGGGATAGAACATGTTATCATCAAGATATTGAGAGGAGCCCTAGCCAGTTTTGCTCAATGGATAGAGCATCAGCCTGCAGACTGAAGGGTCGCAGGTTCGATTCTGGTCAAAGGCACATGCCGGCTTGATCCCTAGTAGGGGTGTGCAGGAGGCAGCTGATCAATGGTTCTTTGTCATCATTGATGTTTCAATCTCTCCCTCTCCCTTCCTCTCTGAAATCAATAAAAATATATTTTAAAAAAAGATACTGAGAGGAGTCTTAGACAGTGATAAGATGGCAGCTGGAGAATGACACATGCAATGCATGGAAAGGAGGTTTCCTTTACTGAAAACGTGTTCACAGCCAGGGAGGAATCTGCCCAGCAAACGCCAGCTAGCTAGTTCAGATGGTGATGAGTAGACAGGGATCCTGCAAAGCACAAGAGCATGGCCACTGATGGTGTCTCCATGGCAACACTGCTACCTGCCCCACTGCGTTCCTACCCAAAGCTGTGGGTTATCTAGAGAAGCTCCGATTTCCTTAGTTACTGGCAGACCCACGGCTCTGCCAAGGAAAAAGCAAGGTGGATGAGTGGCGGTTACTCCTTGTGGGTAATTCCTCCACTTCACTGTGCCCACAGGCTCACCGTGACTTTACAGCATGTTCATCTTTGCTTCACTAGACACAGCATAGCAAGTTCCTAGAGCTCCTCCTTTGCAGACGAGCCTGCTGAGAAAACGACTAACACCCCCACCTCCAAACTGCAAGGCAAGAACTGGGAGATGCCACAACCTATCTTTGTTTGCCTTTCTCTCTTCCTCTTCCATGCCATCTGCTGAGAGTCTCTACCTGCCTGTGGCAGAAGCTGGCTAACCTCATGTAGACAAGATCTGAGACCTTAAATATCCCCTAAGTACTTGGAGGCAGTCTGTATAGTGCAACCTTTGATTCTGGAGGCACCATGATTTGGGTTCAAATCCTAAATCGTCATTGAGTTGCTGTTAAGACATGCAGGAGGCTTGGCACAGTGACACCTGATTGTGCTGGCTGGGCCACATGCTATGTGTAGGGATAGAAAGGCACACAAACAGGTAAAGAAAAGTCGTCATGGTGCTTGCTCTTCAGCAGTTGATCTAGGCCTTAGTACTGTATTCTAGTTAAAATGGAGACAGATCTAAACAGGTGATGAACAAGTCATTTTTATGTCTTTATGAAACACCTACTATATATGAAAGGTATGCTAGGCTGAGCAAAGTGATTTAATTACCATCCTTACCAAAAGATTACTAAACCTTTACCATGCTTTCAATATTTCAAGGTTACACAAGTAACCTCTTTTTCTTACCAAGATACAGTAAGATTGACAGGTTGGCTATTAAATGAATGACCCTGGGATTAATTAACCACTTTAGAGCTTGCCACACACTTTTAATCCAGGCAAGTCATTGAACTGCCAGAAGAGCGAGATGGTCACAGCCCATCCCTGTACAGCTGGAGGGAGACGGTGAAGCCCAGGCTGGGCTCGTATTGCAGTGTCTACAGTTTCAAATCGACTTGGTTTCCCCCCAAGACATGGGAAGTAATGCCAGTTTGGTTCCATTTGTAGGGTATGATTTTCCCAATTTTCTTTGGAAGAAAACATTTCTGAGGGATTGGTGGCCTCGATGCTAAGCACTTTCCACATATTCTTTATTTAATCCTCAAAACACAGCCCGACACAGAATGATTATCTTCCTTATTTTACAGATGGGAAAACCAAGGCTTACAGAGTTTCTGGCACTTACCCAAGCTCTCGCAGCCAGATGATGAAGACGAAACACAAACCCAAATCTGCTGGCCCCAGCGCTCTTCACCAAACACCCGCATGCCTTTCCGAGGCCCCTTCGGACTGGCTGCGCTGGTCCCTGAATCCATGTAAACCAAGTTGTGCCTCTCTCTCGGTTCACAGAGAGGCCCCCAGATCACTGGCAAGTCGTAGGAGATTCTTAAGTGGCTGCTTATTAATAACATTTTCAGTTTATATTAGGCTGCCTTTCATCCAGGGGCACTCGGCCAGCCCCATACACAGAGAACCACTGAGATCCAGCCATCTCTGGGGTGGACGGGGGCCAGCTGGCAAGAGCATCCCTCAGGGGCTCAGCTTGTGGGGCATCTGGCAATGGTCACACCCTTCAAAACTGTCCATGCTGAAGGCTCAAGGCAAAGCTTCCCATAAATCCATGTTCCTCTGCGAAGGAGGCCAAAGGCTCAAGCTCACCCCAGCGGACTTGGGAAACAAGGGCATTGGGACTCTGTGCGCTGACCCAACACTGATGTTGGTGGTGAGCCTCTCGATTCAGACGAAGTTAGAACGACAGGGAAAGACACTGCTTTCAGGAGAGACCTGGCTTCTGTCCAGTCCAAGGGAAAAAACAAAACAAGTCTCTCAGGGAGGCTCACAGCAGGAACAGCACAAAGGCAAGATGCTGGCTTCTCTTCCCCACGCTGGGTCCCTGGAGAGGTTTTGGCAGTTTTGTTACGAGGCAGCACTAGCCTCCTCCTTCTGCACGGGGAGGAACGCAGGGGAGGACACAGAACTAGCACTTCCTGGTTCCATGTGCTGTTGGAATGAAGCCCTTGGTGAACTGACTGTGCATGGTCTACAGGAGTAAGGTTTTGAAATCATTTAAAATTTGTTACATTCAGATGTGACAAGGCGATGGCTGAAGGATGTTTGCCCCCTAGAAGACTCTCTTCCCCAGAGTCTGCCTGGATGTAGCAATGCCCTCACATGCTCGGTTAGTGGGTACAGTGAACACCCCCAGCCCAGACTCGTGTGCATGGGTAAGTCTCAGTCATCCACTCATCGCCTCGTCTCACCATGTCCATATCTTTACTCCCCCAGTCCACTGCAACGTTGCCTCCTGCCTGGGCCATGGCAGCAGCTACTTCTAATTCCCTGCTTTCCACCCTGCTCTTCTAGAACCTATTTTCCACCAGCTGTTTGTTTTTTAGAACAATTGTGATAAGACTCAACAATCTTGCTTCAAACGTGCATGGGCATGTCCCTGCAATTCAAATGAAGTACACGTTCCTTGACCCTGGCCCACCAGATCTGACAGAGAATCTGGCCCCTTCCTCCCTCTCCACTGCACTCTGTCCCTCTGCCCATCTTGTCTCCCATGTTGCAGCCTCACTGACCTTTCCTTTGTGTTGTGACCTTGCCAAGGCCATCCCTCCCTCAGGCTCTTTGCAGGGGCTGTTCCTCTGCCCTGGGTATCTTCCTCTGCTCTTTTTGACCTGGCTCGTTTCCATTGTTCAATCATCACTCAGAGGTCCCCCCAACAAGGACCCTGTAAAAGATAGCCCACATCCCCTCCTCGTTCACCATCTAGTCTATTGTCCTTACCTTTTTGTCTCTGAACATTTTTCACTATCAGAAACAACCTTACTTGTTGATGTGCCTCGTATGTTCTTCCCACTGTAATGTAACTTCTGTGAGATCAAGGAGCTTACTTTGTACCAGTAGTAGTTTTTAAAAAAGTTGAATCTCGTATGCCTAAGCCCAGAATCTAGCTTGGTAGTTCTGAACCTGCAGGCCGGGACCCTTCCTGGGCATGCAAACAAGATATGATCAATGTGTAATGTTTTTCATTATTTACTTTAGGCAAATAATTAGAAACATATTTTACTACAATTATGCCAAAAATGCAGAGTGTGAGTCAACTACACCCTCAATAGTATATCTTCACAACCCCCCCTGAGGAAGACTGCCTCTTCTTGGATTAAGGGCAAGTATGCAAAAAAGGAGGCTGAGGGCAGAGGACAATGTGCTTGCTGTGGAGAAAGTTTGAGAGCTGTACCGCAGCTGCAGTTGACTTTATTCTGTTACATGTATTGTAAATGTCCAATATTTGAAAGAATGCCTTGGATATAGAAAGACTGAAAACTCCTGGCCTAACCCAAAGCAAATGTTCAAAACATTGTTAAATGAGTCATAAGAAGTACCTGAAACACAGAAGAATAAGTACACCTGTGGCCTTGGTATCTGAGCCCACAGACCTCAATTTGCTCATCTGTAAAATGGAAGAGCAGCAGAGGATTCTGCCCTAAGCCCCACAGAGCTTGACATCAGCTTGGGCCGCTACAGAGAAAGTGTATTTCCACAGAGCACAGTTTTTCCAGTCCCACATTAACATACAGAGGTTCTCCTGGATGCATTTACAACCATCTCCCATCCTCTCTAGCAGTTCTTAACCTTTTGGGTAATTTCATGTATTTAAGAATCTGATGAAAGCTTGGACCCTCACACTTAAAAAAATAAACATACACACATTCACAGAAAATTCAGCATTTAATTTCAAAAAGTTCAGCAGTCTTCCTTTTCTGGACCGTTGATACTCTTGGATTCCAAGTTAAAACCACTTGGTTCAGAGAAGTGGGTAAGTGTAAAAGGTGTTCTCTCATATTCCCTATAGTGGATTCAGTGCCTTGTATCTTACAGCTATTCTATTTCTCATGCTCTGCAATGTTCCTTTAAAAACTCAAAAGAGCACATTGGATATCAGAGTTACCACAGAGGATGCCGAATCTTAGCAATTCAACAGCACAGGGTTTAAAACAATTTTTATGCACAGCAAGGGCAAGCCACATGGATGTGTAGGCAGCCAAACTGACAACGTGAAAGAAAGACAAGTTCAAGCTCGTCTGACTATATCAAGCCAGTGATGAGGTTGCCCACCTGTTCACTTTTCAGAGGCCATTCTAGCCAGGCCCAAGCTCCTGTTGCTGAGAGAGCAACACTGAATTCTTTGCTTTGCATTTTCACTGTGCTTCCTACAAGGCAGGTGTTTCAAAGTGACCAACCTGCATAGGAAGCATTGAGGGCAGTGGGCTGGGGGTAGAGTGTACATTGCTCCAACCCAATGGCAAGCTTCTAGCCTTGACAGGCATTCTAAGTGATTTCTGAGATGATAAACTCAAAATGTAACTAGTAATTTAAATGAACTCCCGAATCTCGATAGATAAGCTGTCAGGGGAGCTGCAGGTGCTGAGCCAAGAGCAGCCATCCGCTCTGCACTGACCACCCAACCAACGAATGGCTGAATTGCCCAGAGCAGCGGTTGTTGACTGGTGGTCCACGGATCACTGGTGGCCCATGAGGTCCAAAAGGCTGGCGACCACTGGCCCAGAGGATGCCTACCGAAAACAGATCATTGCAAAGGCGGCACTCCTCTGGGAGCACCATGGCAGGGACGCTGCATAACCACAGGTAGTGAAAAGCGACAGGAGCCTCAAGAATAGTAACCGTACTAACCAAAACAACAGGACATATATCCCAGAGAAAGAAAAAAAAATCAATGACAACCTTAATTAAACAAAAAGTCAGGTGACACGTTCAATAAATCTTCAGGTCATCCACTTTGGGGAGGAAGAACAAGTGGGAAGCAGAACTTCTTTTCAGCATGCCTACGCAATGGACAGGCGTTTAATAAATATTTACTAGCTGAAAAGAGAACCAGCTTCCAGGGAGTCTGCAAGGATAGACATGGCATGCAGGTTAAACGTCCCGGGTCAGCTCTAGCCAATGGGGAAAGGCTGCCTGGAGTGTTGTGTTGAGAAGGATTCTGAGGTTGTATTGGGTGTTGATAGGAAGGGTGTGGTGGTCATTAGTGAGGTCTGCATTGGACAGGACCTGCCGATGCAGGGGCCGATCTTCGCCTTATTAATACCATGGTCCTGACACTCCCAAGAAGGGAGTTAAAACATCCTACACATTCAAATAAGAATAACTCTCCCCCTGAAGAAGGTCTTCCCTACCATTTACATAGAAGCTTCTGGAGAATAACAAAGAGGAGTAAGGGAAGAAAGCAGGCATCTGTTCATGCTGCAAAGGTCACAGGCTGCTGACCAGTGAGGCGAGAGATACCAAACCAACATGATGCTCATGATCAACCACTTTTGACTTCCATTCACAAGGCAAGTTGACTGGGAAGTCAGGTTCAGGATCATTATGTACATGGCTGTCATATCCAGAATCACAAGATACTCTCAGATGGGTAACCCTGCTCTTTCTATTAAGGCAGAAACGTGATCAGACATTTCATCCAAATTTACAAAAAAAAAAAAAAAAAGATTGAAAACTAATGGGCTTTAATTGTAAATAACCAGGAACTCAGTTAACCATAACTTCCCATTTTTCTAAACATTCCTCTGAGCTAACTAACATTTCCCCCTTGTTGAACTATTCCAGCCAACAGAGCAAGCACACCTGTGTTCTTCAAAGCTTCACAAAGCATTTAATTTATTTTAATTTATATAAACCAAAGCATTCTAAGTGAAAAACCTCATTTAGCAAACAGTTATTTCTTATTTCTTATAATCTTAGGTGGCCCAAATTATGTACAAGTGCATAATATATCATATAAGGGAATGTATTTACTTATGGGTGTTTGTGCAATACACACACCAATGTATTGTCAGCTTGGTCACTTTCTAGCTTTGTGACCTGGGGCAAGTCATTTAACCTCTTTGCTTAGTTTCTGATGAGTGCAGATGATATCACGAGGAGTAAATAAGATACAGTACGTAAAACAGTGAGCACTCTGCCTGCCACAGTGTAAGCTGTCAGTAAGTGCCAGTTATTAATTATTTGTATTACTTTTCAGAAGGAGAAACTGAGTCTCAGATCAGCTAGGTGATTTCTTTGAGGTTTACTCAAGTAAGAAATGGTAACACTTGGACTAGCACCCGGGCCCTCTGAACAGAGTGGCATTTTCTTTCCTGTGGAACACTTGCTTCCTATGGTAAAGGTGGCTGAGAAGGGTCAGCATCAGTACTACCAAGGAGCTTGTCAAACAGCAGCATCGGCAGCTCAGCGTCTCCCCAGGTGTGCACAGTAACTGGAGAGGCCCGGGTCGCCAGCACTCGGCAGAATGCGTGCAGACACAGCGCAGCTCGGAGGGCTTCTGAGTGCAATGGCAGTGCCAACACGCTGAGGGACTGTCTCCCCTGCTCACTCCTCTGAAACATCCAAAGGTCAATGTTTTTTCAGAAAGCTTT
This sequence comes from Murina feae, assembly GCA_004026665.1. Classification (NCBI taxonomy): domain Eukaryota; kingdom Metazoa; phylum Chordata; class Mammalia; order Chiroptera; family Vespertilionidae; genus Murina; species Murina feae. Next base: position 28,861 of record PVJC01004554.1, read on the forward strand.
GGGTCTTTCTCTAGAGCAGCGTCACCCACCGGTGGTCCGCGGACGACTGGTAGTCCGTGAGGTCCAAAAGGTTGGCAACGGCTACTGTAGAGGGTCCCTGCTTCTCAGATTCCAACATATAGTCAACACAGAGAGGGCAGGCCCTGATAGAAAACCTGACCTTTTGGTTGTCCACCCAAGAGCAGCACACCTTGCAGATCGCACACCTTCACCAACAAGGCTGCCTTCATTCAAGTTCGCACATACCAAGGTCAGTGCCAGATGAGAACTTAATGGTTCATTTGATTCAAGGCCTTTATTTTAGGGAAGAAAGAGCTGAAGCTCAGACAGGCAAACCAAGAATTCTGGTTGGAACCTGATGTCCCTGGCACTAGAGATTAAGGGACAACAAGCTCACCCGTCTCTAGATTCCAGGCGGTGCCCACGGCCACACCCTGGCCCAGCAGAACGTCCCATGTGCCCTCGAGTTCAACAAAGGCTGCTGCCACTGGTCTGTGGCTTCTCCTCCTCATCTTGGTGTGTCTTACCAACCTCACTCTTTCATTCCAAAAGCCACACTCAAAGCTGTGGGTGAAGAAGCCACATGATTTTTTTATGCCTGACATTCTTCTCTTGGATGTCTCCCATTTTACCAAAAGACCAGCCGAAGGGATTTCAATTCAGCAGCTAAATAAGGAGGTCTTTCTCGAATTAGGAATCCACAGAAGGAAAAGCACTCACCGTGGACGTTAGAGTGAAAAGTGTAAGGAGGCCTGGAGTGGTGGGCATTTAGGCTTGGGACTGTGGTCATCTAGATTTGAAGCCCAGCTTCACTCTTTCTGTCTGTGTAACTGGCCAATTTACTTAACTTCTAGGAGTCTTGGTTTCTCCAGCTTTCATGTCAGCTAGCACACAGTAGGTGCTCCATCTGCTCTAGTTATTATGTCTTCTATACATTTACATAAGCACTAATGCACAGACTATCCACAGACACACAGACACCCAAAATATACACTTCCATATACACGAACAGCCCTGAAAGCCAGCTGACCCGGCCACCACAGAAAGCAGGGCTGTTTTCAGCTGAGTCCTGGAATTTTCATGAACAAGCATCTCTGAGGACTCACAACTGATGAATGGATGCCAAGAAAAGAGCTGGAAAAATGGCATCCTGCCCAATTGAAACGAAATGCTGAGAATTCCTGTCCGGGTTACTTTTAACCCTGGAAGGGGCTGGGTAATACTTGCAAGGTTGGACTTAAAGGAGCCGAGGGGGGCGGGGCTGGGTCCAACGCACTCCCAGTGCCAGAGGGGTGGAGGCAACTCAAGGCGGCCCCTGGTCACCCCATCTCTGTGCCACCCCCAGGGTCAATGGTGCCTGACCCTCCTGGGCCCCAAGACCATTTCCATGTAGCAGCTCGGATGCAGGACCAGGAAGCAGGAGATCATTATTGCTTCTTCCTCGCACAGGCTCATCCCGCCGCTCTAGTGGGCCTGACCCTGGAAGCACTCTCAGACAGGCCAGCCCTGCCTCCCTGCTGCCTTCCCTGCCCACTGTGACCTCGACCCTGGACCTTCTGCTGCTGCTCCTCTTGTGTGTCAGCTCTCAGAAAAACCGAGGCCTCGGTGCAGCCGATGTTTGCCGATGCGACAGCCAAATGGGTGGAGACACCCATCAAGGAAAGGCAGGCTCATGCTGTACTGGAAAATGGGCCCTTTTTAATCAGTGCACTTTTTAAAATGGTCCGTATGCTCTGGGGGAAAACACCCTGTGTGCAGCTGCGAGTAGGGCCCAGGATCTGCATGGCTGCACGGGAGTTCTGTAGGACAGGTGGGGCGGGAGAGGAATTTCAGCAGAAGGAGCAGAGGCTCTTCCTCCGCGCTGCCTTCCCCGGGGGTCGGAGATGGCTCTGATAGTCTCCCAGCTGCTTCTTCATTCGGCCTCCCTCTCCCCTCCTCCAGCTCCTCCATCCAATCTCTCTTCCTCTGGCTCTCCTTGCTTCTTTTCTCCTCTCCCTTGTCCCCAGGGAAATAACAGAACAAGTAAGCCTGCGGGTTTCAGACTCCAAACAAAGAATTGCTCCAACAACAGGCCAGAGAAAAAAGAAAACCAAGTCTCCAACCTCAACTGGCCGGGACCCCAGTGCAGATTCTGGAGATTTGCGCTGCTGGAAGCTCAGGGTGATCGTACCGGAATGTTTTCTGCTTTGCTTCACTCACACACACACAAACACACACACACACACACGGTATAAGAAAAATGAGGACGTTTCATTAAAAATCTTTACACGTTAGGACAAGAGGCAAGTGGCAAATGCCAGTCAAGAGTGTCCATGAGGGAAACAGATTCTGTCACTGCCTCGCCGCCCAGCGTCTTAGTTTGTGACCATTCACAGTCACGAGCAGCTACTGGTTATAGACCAGAAGGAGAGGAGAGGGAAAGGTTTCAGTGGGTCTTCACCCAAATGCCACCTAGAATTTCTGTCTGAGAGACAGAGCATTTTGACTCTTATGTATCTGAAAACAGCAGAGAAGAGAGCAGACCATGGCTTGGGGCTTCTGAAGACTGAGGTTTCTGCTAATTCAAGGCAGGGATGGGGAGGTGGGGGGGTGGGGTAGAGGGGTGGCAGGGCAGAGGGGTGGTGTTGAGCCCTGCCCACTCGGCCTTTGCAGTCAATGTATAGTTGATGGGTGGAGACTGTCACCAGCTGTGTCATTTAGGCTGTCATGTTTATGCTCCCTCTCTGGCCTTCAGTTTCCTGTAACAATGAGCATTATAACCACTGCCCCCTGGTGTTCGCAGGTTGGGATTTCATGGGGATATGAAGGTCCTCAGCACCGGAAGGAAATAAGCCAACACCTTGGGGGCACCATGCGTCCAGGGGAGTTCGTTTCTGGTTTTCACACGAAGAAACAAAAGTCCAGAGGGGTGAGGCAACTCTCCCAGGATCACAGGGACAACCAGGAGACAAGGGTATAAATACCATTCTCCACACAAAACACAATGTTACTGAAAACCAGTGGCAACCCAAAACAACCAATCCCAATTCTGAGTTTCCCGAGAAAGAACTCTAGGCTAGACCCCTCTGGCTCCTTTAATTCACGTTTTGTTTGTCCTTCAGACCCACCCCTGCATCAAACTTCCATTTCACCTAACTTTAAAGGGAAGATGCTGGCAGGAAAGGAAGAAACAGCCATCAAATCATGTGACTGAAGTGTGCTCGTGACAGAAGGAGGAAGGGCATGGATGTAGCAAAGACGTATCGTGTCAGGGGACAACACCAGAGCAGGGGACTGGGTCATGGGCAGGTGGCAGGGAGGCTTGCGCCTCTCCCTGAGGAGTTGACCCACCAACAGCAGTCACCCACGTGGTGGCATCAATTCCGAGGCGCCAACCAGCAGGTGCAGCACATACTCAAAGGCCTCCCTGGATGGGGAAGAACACGCTAAACGTCTATGCTGTGAAGGAAGAACAGAACCGCCTCTCACATGCAATGTTGGAACAGAAGGGAAATGCAAACAGAAATCCAGAAATGCCTCGATTTGGATCCTGCAGCTTTCGACGTGTGACTTGTCAGCTGCCCAAACAGGAGGGCTTCCTTAAGGGTGCCTGAGTTAAATGCTTTTCATTTTACCATCCGGTCACTCCTAATTCTGCAAAATACAGTAGCCCGAATAATGGGCTTTATAGTCTGTCAATCAACAGGGTGCAAAGCTCCCTTAAGTGGGAATGGACATGACACCTTTTCTGCTAGTTAAGACTTTTTTGCAGACAAATGAATGTGAACATAGCACCTTTTCAGTGGACTATTTTGTTTTTAGTAACAGTGAGTATAATCATAATGCTAAAAAGGTAACAATGACTACAATAATTAACTAACGTTTACTGAGCAATTACTATGTGGCTCGCACTGTACTAGGCACTTTTCCTATGTCACCTCACTCAATCCTTATACCTATCATCCTGTCTAGAGGTTCCATTGCATCTTCCTCTGTTTCTATTCATCCCCCCTCCCCCTCCCCCCACACACACTGCGTGGGGAACCTTTACAACCCTGCCATTTAAAACTATGCTATTTTACAATTTCTGCCTGCTCCACGACTGCTTACAGACAACAATGTTTAATGGATCCAATGTGTTTTAATTTTCACATAAAAAAATAATTCCCAGGGGGTGGGGGGACGTTTGATAGAAGGCAAAACCTTTATAAGCAGTCAAGGAGGAGTTAAAATCCAAATTTTCAAAATATGGCAATTCTGTCAAAGTTGTGACTTCCTCTGGAGCCCATGGGAACACTCATCTTGACCCCTCGGTGTCAGCCATCAGCAGCCAGCGGGCCCCGAGGCAGCAGGAGCAGAGCAGCCAGGGCGGCCTCAGAAGGAGGCTGGGCTGCTTCATTTCCTTTAGGTCTCATTGAGCTGGCTTAAAACACTCTCTGGGAAAAGGTGTTCAAGCCAAGCACATTGCAGCCTGGCATGCGGCAGCTCTGGTACACGGCAGTCCGTGTCTGTATGTGCCCAGCACGCTGGAGGCCTCCCCGACTGGGGTCATGGGTGCACTGACTCAAGGCAGAACTCTCACTGGGGAAACGGTCCTTGTGCCTGGATTCCACAGGAGCCACGCTTGGCCCGGTGGATGGCATCGCATCTGGCACGGACCACTTACCCGGCGTGATTTGGCCAGCCTAGATTACTTACGGCTCATAAGAGTCCTGTGGGACCCCAGCATATTCTAAGACCCCCATAACAATACGGGACTAAACACTTGCATTCATCGCAAGACCTCCACGGCAGGTCTTAGTGATGCTCTGATTGGTTTTCAGGAAACCGAGAGAGAGGAGACCTAACCATAAACACTCCTGCGAGAAACCCGGTGTGGAGAACACACTGAGTCATGTGTCTCGCCGGGCTGTACAGTCATGTTCTGGAGCTATGTCACCATTCTCATCGGAACGCTGGAGTGTCAAAGCTTTACCTGGACGTCTCAGCCAAGGCCCCCTTCCTGGCTCCTCTCATGGTTCCTGACTTCCGAGCTGAAATGACCGCTGTGCACTGTCCCAGGTGTTTGGCTTTTAAGCCCTCTCCCCATCTATTATTATTTTTGTTATTTTTAAAAAGATAACTGCACGTCTGTTAGAGAGGTGCTGCTTTAACGCGATGGGACATAGCCCTATAGCTGCGACATGTCACTTTACAACTGAGCTTCCTACTGAGCACAGGAAAGGCAAAATGTGCCCAGCACGGGGCCACTCCACATGCCACCTCGCTAGGCTAATGGAGGCCTCCTGTCCTCCCCCAGTGCCAAGCCTCCAGCCCCAGCGCTCTCATCCTCGTCAGAAAACACGCTGCTGTGTAATGTGTGGTTTAGAGCAAATTCCTTACCTGCCTCCAGGGAAGATGAAATGCCCGCTCTGGAGCTTGTCAATTAGTTCACTTTCGCCCCGAGCCCGGCTCCCAGGAATGCAAGCAGGACCGCAGGCAGCCAACGCATCTTCTCCTACAAACCCTTCTGCAAATCCGGACCCTTCCTGGAGCCGGCAGCGGGCAGGCGCGAGCTGCTCTGCATCTCAGCACCCACTCGCAGCCAACAGCACCGCTGCCCGATCCCCTGGGTCGCCGGCCGGCAGGGGAGAGTGTGACTTCTCCCGTCCTTCCCTCCCCTCCGAGGAGGAGCGGATCGCGGCCCCCACCGCCCCCCGAGAACCTCGCCGCCGTCCGTCCTGCAGGAAGTCTCGGACCCCAGCCCGCCGTCACCCGCGGATGCTGAGCCAGCCCCGGGGGCACCCGGTCCGCGGGTCGCAGAGCTCAGGACGCGGAACCAGGACGTGAGCGGCGCGGCCAGGAAAGAATCCCCGGCGGCTGGGAGCCGGGCGGCGCGGGGCCGGCGCTGTTGCAGAGCTCGCGTCCTCCGCATGCTAATGAGGCCTGACGTCAGCAGGCCGGCCCCGCATCTGGGCGCCCGGTCCCCGCTGCCCAGCGCCGAGATTTATTTACATGTAAATTAGCCCTGCCTTCCAAATCAATAAACCCCAAGCCAGGGAGGCAGCAGAAGGCCCTGCTGGAGGCAGAGGCCCTAGATATGCATCCTCCAATGGCCTTCAAAAATATCACATACAAGACGGGAGGCTTTAAAGCAGCGGTTCTCAACCTGTGGGTCGCGACCCCTTTGGGGGTCCAACGACCCTTTCACAGGAGTCGCCTAAGACCATCCTGCATATCAGATATTTTTTACATTATGATTCATCACAGTAGTAACATAACAGTTATGAAATAGCAACGAAAATGATTTTATGGTTGGGGGTCACCGCGACATGAGGAACTGTATTGAAGGGTCGCACATTAGGAAGGTTGAGAACCACTGCTTTGAAGATAGGCATCTGTCTTTTCTTTTCGTTTGAAAAGTGGGGCTCTTATCTGCAGGGGATCGGATCCGGGCAGTTATCACAGTGGGCGCCTGTTTCAGATTATGCGCTGCACCAACCCGGAAGTGAACGCAGCTCTCCCCCCCACCCACACCCCCTCACCCCAAAAAGTGTTAAGCCTTTAAATGCCTCTACTTTCTTTTCTCTTCAACGTTCACTTCAGGGTGTTTGTTAGCTTGAGAGGAAGTTGTCCTTGAGTTTTTGTGCGTTCCTGAAATAAAACGCATTGGGCTACTTTCCTCAGGGTGCGTGGGTGGTGAATTAGTCACCCCCTCTTCCTACCCCTGACCCCAGCTCCCAGTGAGCATGGGAGATGACAAAGCATACATCTGCCCGGGCATTTGAGGACATTTAGAGCCTCACCCAGCACTGCTTCCTTCTCTCCATTTTACAGATTTGAAAGCTGAGGCTTTGCGTGGAGAAGGGCTTTTTCCAAGGTCTCACTGGGATTTCAGCAAGGATGGGCTAGAACCCACAATTCCTGGACTTCCGGCTGAAGCTTTGTTCTTTGTTAAACACCTTTGTATCTCCAATCTCCATTTCTCTGCACCAACAAAGCAGCCTATCCAAGCAATCACAGAGAAAGAACTCCACAGATTTAGGCAGCCCTGGGTTCAAATCTTGGTTTAGTTTTTTGCTAGTAATGTGACCTCAGAAAAGTAACTTTGAGGGTCTATAATCTCTTCGTCTGAACCATCCTTCATTCAATAAGTGTTTTCCGGGCGCCTACTCTGTGCGATGCAGTGTTTGCTCTCCCGGAGCTCATGCTGTAGTACATACAGTGAAAACACTCAAGGGAACTGTGGTGAGGATTGACACAAAGTTGCATAATACATGTCATTTTTGACATTATGAACGAATCCAGAAAAATCCACCAAGGCTTGCCTTCCACTAGGATGGCCACTGTTTCTACCCTCTGAGTATTTCCATGGGCACCTTTCACTGTTTAAAATCAATTGTTCTTTCAATGCTGCCCCTGCGGTACCCTGGGCCAGGCGAGAGGTGAGCACAAGCCAGTAGTCTGGGCCTTGTGCCTGTGATAAGCAGGTGGGGGTGGCTTCCTTAGGCGAAGGGAGGGAGGGCTGGGGGCTGGGAGGGAGGTGTGTTCCACTATGCACGCAGCAGCCCTGAGGACGAGGCAGGCAGCCCAGGAGCTGACTCTCCTCCACCTGAATGAGGCGCAGGGCTGTGCTCAGCCCTTCCAGCTGGAGCTCTGGAAGCTGCAAATGATTTTTTGTTGGATGTGGGGAAGCTAAACAGTCTTTTGTTAGAGGTAATTGTATTAATAATGCTTAATTACTTCTTTCTGATGCTTTTCTCCGGTTCACAGACCTTTTGGGGTGAAAATCACAGGACCTGGAATAATTTTTCACCAACAGAAACAGCGGCAATTGAAGGAGTAAAACTCTGCCTTCAGTCTCCGTCACATAGACCAGAGCATGTGGGGAAGCGGACAGTGCCCCCAGACCTCAATACCTGTCAACAAGTAGAACACCAAACGCAACAGTGTGAAGCCGCCAGTGGCGATGGGGAAGAAGTGACCTCTGACCCCAGCGTGGCCATGGACAGATCACCTCAACTTTCTATGCTCCAGTTTCTCCATCTGCGCCCACTGCCCTCTGACCGCCTGACGATCGGCGTGATCATAGAATTATGAGCAGCGATTCACAGTGATTGACAGTGAGGCAATAAAGAAGGAAGCTGGAACACAAAGTGACCGATTAATCTTCGTCGGGAACAGATAGGACACAGGACTCTCAGCTTCATAAGAGGTGACACAATGACATGGGACCTGCGGGTTGCCCAGGGACGGACCCTGGCTCGGACACTTGCTAACTCCACGATCTGGCTCTCTTTCGTGCGTCCCCTTGCAGGGCTGTTTTGAGGCTCAAATGAGAATGAATGTGAAGCCCTTAGCATGAGCGGAGCACACAGCAGACATTCACTAGATGGCAGCTGGAGTTGGTGGAAGTGACGGCGCTTTCCTGTGAACTTTTGGCACTAATCAGCTGAGTCTCTAGACTCAGCTCAAAAGGCGGGAAGGAAGTGGGCACCTGAAGACTGCAGAGTCACCCCATTCCCCCACCTAATGTGGGCAAGCTGCTGCCCGGCTCTTCCTACGGGAAACATCACGAACACTTGGACTGCTCTGAAACGGGAAAGCAGTGTGAGGATGACAGGCATTGGCCTCCTGCTCTGCAGCTGCACTGCGGACAGGAGGGCTATGCCTGGGAAGCGTGGGTGCCTCGTCCACTTGCCATGTTTCCATTCGTGAACTCCTAAGATTTGTCAGTGACTGTTAGGCCTGGTGGACATCACGGTGACCAACACAAAGATGGGCCCTGCCTTCAGAGAGCTTGGGAACGCGAGGAGAAGACAATTCAGCAGGCAACTAGAGTGAGTGACTCCTGTTATGGTAGCGCTGGTGCAGGGTTCTCAAAGGTCTAATTACAGGCAGGAGGGGGATGGTGCAAAGCAAGCGGCCGAAGGCCTTCTGAGGGCCTGTTGTCTGTTACTGCCCATGGAGGGGATGTGCGGTGGGCAGGGGGAGGGGTAGGGAAGGATGGGGGAGAAGGGTTGGGAGGGAGGGGCTGGATATCAGGGCATCATCCTTGCAGATCATTGATATAACACAAGCCATGGATCGATAATTCCTGGTGGTAATTATTTTCATCCTGGAGACCATTCAGAATGGATTTTTGAAAAATATGCTGTTAGGTATCAGACAATGTGAGGCAATACCTACTTTGGAAATTTCAGAGATCTGGTAAACAGGGACAAAACTCACACAGTTTTTACAAAAAACAGATGACAGCAAACTTCCGGGGCAGGGGGCAGGGGAGAACAGGCCAATACACATGAGACCCTCTGCGCCGAATGGGAATCTGAGACATGCAGGACACTTTGTTGGGAGACAGGGATGCAACTGCCAACCTGCAGAACTTTCTATTTAGATAGGATAATAAGGTGTTTGCATAAATTACCATGACTATAGTATTCAGGAACAGGGACAAGCAGGACACAACTGATTGTGGTTGACATGATCAAAAGTCAAGAAAAGTCTAATCTGAGTCAGGTGGACGGCCAAAAATAATTAATTTTCATATGAGAAAATATCCAGAAACCATAAGTGAAAAGACTTCTAAAATAGCCAAACTTCAGTTGCTAGAGAGGGTGTTACATGCAGAAGAAAGAACATGAATATGAAAAAAAGTGTTCACACAAAAGCAGAATGAAAGACTTGTCTGCATGGGCACTGAGCCAGCGTGACACGCGCAGGTCATGACTAAGCAGCACTCCACACATGTGGGAAAATCAAATCATCTCTCCCGCCTCGCCTGCATTAGTCAAAGCCTTATTAGAGGATTAAGGGGACAGGGCTGATCACTGCTGGTTACTTCACAGAAGACAAGGATGTGTGATGACCAGGATGGTGGCTTTCTATAAGGACAGGCATGGGAACAATTTTTAAAAAAAAAGTTGTTTGTTTATTTTTTATTTCAAAGAGAGAAAGAGAGAGGCAGAGAGAGATAAAAACATCGTTCAGCTGCCTCCTGCACACCCCCTATTGGGGATGAAGCCTGCAACCCAGGCATGTGCCCTGACTGGGAATCAAACCTTTTGGTGCATGGGATGACACCCACCCACTGAACCACACCAGCTAGGCCAGCATGGAACAATTTTTAATCTCTATTTCCATGGTGTAAAATAAAAAGAAATTGGTTTTAAGTGAACTACAGAGGGATTTCCTAGAACCTTCGGTAGGCGTTTGAATACTGAAATGATACTGGTCTGGGTCACTCAGAGCAATGGTAATGTCCTGGTCTTAAGAACACTTCAAAAAGATAAGGATAGCCCCAGCCAGTTTTCTCAGTGGTTATTTTATTTTTTAAATATATTTTATTGATTTTTTTACAGAGAGGAGGGGAGCGGGATAGAGAGTTAGAAACATCAATGAGAGGGAAATATTGATCAGCTGCCTCCTGCACACCCCCACTGTGGATGTACCTGCATCCATGGTACATGCCCTTGACCAGAATGGAACCTGGGACCCTTCAGTCCACAGGCCGATGCTCTATCCACTGAGCCAAATTGGTCAGGGCCAGTTTTCTCAGTGGTAAGAGAGTAGGACAGCGGACTGAAGGATTTGGGGTTTGATTCCAGTCAAGGGCATGTACCTCTGTTTCACGCTCGATCCCTGATCCTGGTTGGGGCACCCTCGGAGGCAACCAATCGATGTCTCTCTCTCACATTGGTGTTTCTCTCTCTCTGTCTCTCCCCCTCCCTTCCAGTCTTAAAAAAAAATCAATGCCAAAAAAAAACACACAACACCCCTTGGTTGAGGATTAACAGAAAATAAGTAAAAAGATAAAGATAGCACTAGTCCTAGCTGGTTCAGATCAGTACCTTCTGATCCTGCTATTGTGAAATACTAATTACTAAGAGGGATATTACCAAAGTCTCAAGTCACACATCTAATAAAAGTTATAAGTTCACCGAAGTTTATTTTATTTAAAAAAGTATGTGTTATTGTGTGTGTATTATTAATGATATATCATTTTAAAGAACCATATTCTCTCTATATATAATGAGACAGAGAGGGAATATAGTTCTTAAAAATTATACACACACACACACACAAATATATATTGGTTGGCAAAAGTAGTTTTACAGTTGTGAGTATGTGAAGTACGAAGTTATTCTTGTATTATTATTTATTAATTGCAGAAATCATTATATATATATATATATATATATATATATATATATATAGAGAGAGAGAGAGAGAGAGAGAGAGAGAGAGATTATATAATTTTAAGTAACCTACTCAAGTGTGGTTCTCAGACATCTAAATTTCAAAATGCAGAAGTTTTTAAATGAGGGACAGGAGGCTGACAAATAATTGCTATGTAAGTTGGGCTAGGCTAGGCTATTAAGCAGTAACAAATCATCATTGATCTCAGGGATCTAACATAAGAAAAATTGATTTCTCACTCATACAAACTTGGCTGGAGGTCCAGCAGTCTTCTGGCGCCTCCATTCCAAGCAGTGACTCAGGGATCTAGACTGCTCCTTTCTTGTATGTCTGTGATCTTAATTCCCAGGCTACGGCAACAGAGGAAGAGAGGACTGGAGTTTTACAGGTGTTTCAACTTGAAGGTGGATGATATCACTTTGTTGGTCAAACTAGTCCCATGACCTCATCTACCTGCAAGGGGACAGGGAAGCATATGCCCAGGAAAAGGAGAAGAGCAAACTCTGAGGAGCCTTGGTAATGTCTACAGCTGGCAATTTTTATATTTGTTACATAAATTCATTGTTTAAAAAATAGCACAATCTACTAAACATTTATATGTTAGAGCAAAGGGTGCTATCATCAAGGAAGTCAGGGTAGTCTTAAATGAAGACTGAAAGTCAGAGTTGTATCTGTTTTGTCCTCAGAGGGAGAAAACGTTCCAGATTTTTAGCAACCTTTAAAATTAACAAACAACACCCGCCCACATCACCATGCAGAGGACGGGTGTGAGGCCGCTGCATGCAGGTAAGCTGAATAAGGCACCTCAGAGGCAGAGCCGCCCACCGAGGAAAGAAGTAAGTGCTCAGATGAGAGCCTCCTCAGTAGTTCCTAGCTGCTTTCCCAACTCAGATTTATCATCATCTGCCCCTCACACAAGCAGGGCCTTGCCAGAGGAAGAGCCCAACAGAAGGACCTAAATCGAGATCCGGATCTATTATCTGCTAGCCTCCTGGCCCTCACCTTCCCGGAGCCTTGGCCTCTCCATCAGAAATGATGTCTATCTACCACAGGTGTGGGTAAGATCAGCTGAGCTAAGTGCTAGAGGTACGGTACCCAGCAGACTGTAGGTGTTACTGTTACTCCCCACTTGGTTTTCAAAGAGGGAGGACGAATGAGAGGTGCAACCAGAAATTGTTCATGATAAACATAAGGCTGACTCTCCCCGCCCCCCGCCCCCAAACTCCCTCCCAGATCTCTTCTTTCTCTTCCATTTGTTTAGGATTCCATGAACAAAAATGCTTTTTAGGCCACAGGCACATTTCCATATCTTGTGAAGAATAATCTGGCATGCTTTAAATCCAGAAAAGACGCCTTCCTTTTCTTTTTTCTACCATCTTAGGAATCAGCCACATTTCATGCATTTTAATTATTCTCCATCCCAATACCTAATCTATGCACAACATTTTAACACAGCCTGTTATCCTCTCTTAATTACATTAGTTTAAAGGAGAAATATGAACCAGCTAAACCGGGCAAATCAAAATGAAAGACTGCTGGAGATTTTGCTCCGTCCCCTGAAAATATTAAAAGCTGCACCAAGGATTTAAACATGCTTACCATGGCACATTTCCACGAAAATATTGTTGAAATTGACAAGATGTGCTGCTATCAAACATTACTTTTGTTTGAGATAACGAATGCTGCACTTATAGCAGCTTTGGAGAACCACTAATTTTCATTAAACAGCCGAAGACAACACTGCATTTTCTCTCTGAAAAGGACCAGAGAACAAGCAGGCATCACACGAGGATGCTCTGGTCGCTCAGCACTTCCTAAAGCAGGCACTCACCACCTACACGCTCCTCTCGGGAGAAATGCTGAGAAGGGGGAGATGCCCTGGAAAAAGACGAAAAAGCTCCCGGCCTGACAAAATTGCAAACTGGCAGCAAAAACCTGTCTTGGGAAAATTATCCAGAAAGAAAAAATATCACAGATGTACAAACTGACATACTGCTTTTCTCCAGGAATGGGAAGAAATTCCATCTCGGATGTGTTGTACATTTTCTCTCCTTCAGGCCTCACCTGAAGGGTCACAGAGAATACGAGAATGACCCCAGGACTCACAGCTGAGACTCGTCCTGCCTCTGATTACAAAATCCATATTTCGCCTTCTAATTCAGCGGTTCTCAACCTGTGGGTCGTGACCCCTTTGGGGGCCGAACGACCCTTTCACAGGGGTCGCCTAAATACATCCTGCATATCAGATATTTACATTACGATTCATATCAGTAGCAAAATTACAGCTATGAAGTAGCAACAAAAATAATTTTATGGTTGGGGGTCACCACAATGTGAGAACTGTATTATTAGGTTCTCACTCAGCCTTTCAAAAACTGGGTGTGCCTCCATCGGGATGCGGTGTGCAGGAAATGACATCATTAAAAACAGAGAAATATGCAGAAGGGTCCCTCATCCTCCAATGAGATCAGTCCTTTGTGCTAAACTCTTGCTTCTGCTGTCTTTGTTGGGTGTCTCTCCCTTCAGACATTTCCTGGTTCTACAGCCTTGGTTAGCGGGTATGTGAGTGTGACTGACTATGCGGCTAACATCTCTCTCTCTCTCTCTCTCTCTCTCTCTCTCTCTCTATGCTTTCTGAGGGCAGGAGCTGTGCCTTTTGGCTCAGCATTCTATTCCAAGCACCCAGCACAGAACCTGGAGACCTGCCAGCTAATGGACATCTGTCAGATGAATATAAAAGTCTGACCATGATGTTTCTTATTTAGAAGTTATGGGGAATTCAGAATTATTCCTGTAAGAGCATGGCTCTGCTCATTTGTATTCCAACATGATTTGCGAGTAGGAAAGGGAAGGATAGAGGTAAATGCTCTGAAATACTTTCCCAGCTTCCAGGAGGCGCTTTTGCTAGTTCACCCTCATCTCCCTGACAGCTAAACGTGGGGCTCAGTCCTGAGACTTCTACTTTTCTCTCCATTCCCTTCTTTGATTTGGTCTAGGGTTTTAAATACCACCTCTGTGCTGACTCCAGGCCGGACTTTTTCCATGAACTCAAGGCTTCCATATCTCCCTGCCTCTGTCACATCTACATTTAGATGTCAAAAGGTTTCTCAAATTTACTAAGCCCAGATCACACACCCGCTCCCTCTGCAGGACTCACTCTTCCGGTTAATGGCAACTGTCTCTCCCGTGGTTAAGAACTAGCATCTTCAAGTCACTCTTTACTCTTTTCTTTCTCTGGCCCCCAACATCTAATCTAGGAGCTGGCAAAACACATCCCACTGGCCAAATCCGGTCTGCTTTGGGTTTTTGCAAATACAGCTTTGTTGGGTCACAATTGTGCCATCAGCAGGCACTGTCCATATTTATGCTTCAAGAGCAGAGCTGAGTAGTTGCAATAGAGACTGCGTGGCCTGCGAAGCCTCACATATTATATGGCCACGTATACTGAACATTTTGTAGCCTTGTTGGCTCTGCCTTCAAAATGTATGCAGAATCTCACATCTCTCCACCACGTGCGTTGTTCTCACCTCTGCTGGGTGGCAATGACAGCCACGCCAGCTCGGCTCCACCTGATAACAGCACCGGGTGCTTCTCTGAAAACCAACATGAGAGCCTGTCATGCTTCTGCTCCATGCCCCCCAGTGCTGCTCACCTCCGAGGAAGGCCCTTGAGATCTATGCCCCTGACACCTCCACTGCTACTCTCTGTTTTTTTCTTCTTCTTGGATATAATAATAGGAATGGAATTGCTGGGTCATATGGGAACTATTTAACATTTTAAGGAACGACCAAATTCTTCGCCAAGACTGAACAATCAGCTGTTATTTCTACTGGATGAGTTCTCCTCTCTTAGTGCTTTAAAGACTTTCTCTTTGTCTTTCAACATTTTTACTGTTGTGTGTCTCAGTTTACTTACATGGAGTACAGACTAACATTTTTCATCAGACTTGAAAAGTTTCTACCATTATTTCTTCAAATACTTTTTTCTATTCCTTTTTCTGTCTCTTCTCCTTTAGCTGGCCCCATTATGCATAATGTTGGTATGCTTAATGATATCCCACATTTCTCATTTTTCCTCATCCTTTTTTCCTTTTTCTCCCCATTCTTCAGATTGCATAACCTTTATTGCTCTACCTTCAAGTTTGCAGATTCTTTCTCCCTCCAGATGAAATCTATTGTTCAGATCCTCTTAGTGAATTTTTTCATTTTCAGTTATTAAATTTTATTGCAAAAAATTCACTTTTAATAATTTTTTCAAAAATAATTTTTCTTTATCGAACTTCTCTGTTTAATGAGATATTGTCATCATGCTTTTCTCGAATACTTTAGATAGTTTCTTACCGTGCTTTTAATGTATACTCGCTGCTTTGAAGTCTTTGGTAAATCTGACATGTAGGCATCCTCACAGGCCGTTTCTTCTGCCTACTTTTCCCCTTGTGTGTGGGTCACACTCTGTTTCTTTGCATGACTCTGGATAGTTTGCTGAAAACGGAACATTCTGGATAATGTATTACAGCATTAATTCTGAATACGGGTCCCCCTCCCTTTCCTGGAATGTCCTGTCTGCTTGCTTGTTTAGTAGATGGCTAGACAAGCTGAGGGAGGTCTGTTTGCCCAGCAGGGTGCAGCTCTGTGTGCTCCTCAGGGAGCACTCACTTGGCTGGTCTATCTTTATTGCTAACACCCAGAGTGAGCTGCCACTCATTGCCAGCTGATTGTTCTATTGATCCCAACAATATCTTGGGCCGTAAATTACTCCACAGTCTGATCTGACTAAAGCGAGGCTCCTCTGCAGGGGCAGGGTGTTGCCAGACTTTGCAGGGGGCCCCTCTACCTAGGTGAAACCATAGCCCTAGACCAAGAGCCGGGAGGGAAGGAGCCCCATCTTTCTGGCTGCATACTCCCAGAGTAGAGTTTCCATCACACCGATCTGTGCTGGAGGGAAGGGAGGAGATGGGGGTATGGCTCACATGCCACAGACTCACTGTTACCAAGAGTTAGTAGGTTTTCTTGAACAGATGTTTCCCCATTAGCTATGTAACCTTGAGACAATTTTTAGAAACCCTAAATGGTTTTTCGAAAATAATTTCTAGCCATCAAATGACTGCTTCCTGGTTAAAGGGTCTGCCCTGCCCCTCACACTACCTTTTGGGAAGTGGATGCCCAGCGCTTAGCTCTCTCAGATCACTGTACGTGCTACTGATTTATGTTGCTAAATGGTCAGGCTCCCTGTGGAGCCCTATGATGGGAGGAGAGGACAGAATGTTTGTCAGTTTCAAAAATAAATAAATAAATACATCCTCAAAGCCTTAAACAGTGTCTGCACATAGTAGGCCTTAATAAATATGGGCTGAATGTGTGGACTGCTCATGACTCACAGCCTAGCCTATGTATGCCCCGGCTGAGGACCCACTCATGGTTGTGACAGTTATTAATAACTGCAGTTCTGTATTTCCAGAGAACATTTTTTTTAGTTTCCATTTCCTCAGAAACTGATCACAAGCCTGGGAGGTTGTCATACCTGTGAATGTCATCAGGCAGCTGACGGATGCAGAAAAGAGAATGAAAAGTGTAGTTACGGCACACATGTCCCTCAGCCCACCATGCTGGATGTTGCCTCGGCTCCTTTTCATCTTAAATATTCTTTAACATGTATCAATAGCTTGCTACAAAGGACATGCAATTTATCTAAGTCCTCCTATGACGGAGCTAACCCTGGAGTTGGAATCGGGAAGTCTGTGTTTGATTCTGGGCTCTGGTGCATGCTGTGTGCCACTGAGCAAGTTACTTAACCTCTCTGTTCCTCAGAAGCCCCTCTGAAAAATGTAAATAGTGGAGATAACTTTATGAGTTGAAATCATCTTCACAAAGCATTCTGCACACAGTAACCACCGAGCTGCTCGTCCATCACACTGGGGTGACCCATGCATCTAAGGAGAGGGGGCTATAAAAGAGTGTTCGTGTGGTGTGTTTTGCAAAATTACCTCCTTAGAGCTAAGCTCCCTTTGGGAGGAGAGGAAGTCCCCTGCTGGCAGGGACAGCTGGGTGGCAGGTGCTCTGTCAGTGGGATGTGTCCAAGGGCGAATCCTGACTCTGCCCCTTATTATGAGCTGTGGGAATTGAGACATCGCTTTTCTTCTCGGAGCCTCCTCTAATAGTCTCTGCCCCGTGGACTTTCTGGACTATATGAGACAATACAGGTAAAACGGGCACGCACACAGCAGGTTCTTTAAAGGGTGTATAGAAGCCTGACCAGTGTGGCTCAGTGTCAACCCATGAACCATGGTTTCATTGCCGGCCAGGGCACAGGGCCGAGGGCTCAATCCCCAGTGGGGGGCGTGCAGGAGGCAGCTGATCGATGTTTCTCTCTCATCATTGATGTTTCTATCTCTCCTTCTCCCTTCCTCTCTCAGAAATAAAAATACATTAAAAAAATAAAAATAAAAGTGAGTATAGCGTGTAACATACCATCAGTCATGCCTGGTGCAGTGAGGATGTCTGAAGCCCTCTGATTTGAGTGGCTGTCATCCCACACCCTTCAAGGCCCCTTAGGATGCTTTCTTCCCTGACCCTGGGGCCTGTAGAGCCATGACAGCCAGGGCGGGTTTCTGCTGCCTGATTTGTTCTTCCTGCTCCCTGCGATGCCACGGCAAGAAGGAGCCCTGCTGATTCATCTGGGGGGGTCACCAGGGGACGGGCGGATGGATGTCAGAGCAGGCTGCCGTGGTGAATTATTTAGCACCCCTCCCCTAGGTGGCAGCCCCTGACTCATCCAGCAGCAGCCACATTTCTCTTCCCTTAAATGGCACGCACAGGGCCCTGCTGGGCCCGAGGCTGGCAGAGTCTTTGCTGCTCAACTCGTCACAGCTGGGAGGCTGTGGAAGGAAGGGCTATTAGGAGGCCAGCCAGAAAGGAGGTGCACAGGGGGTTCGGCTATGGGATGAGGGAGCCCTATCTCTTGGCAACCAGCAACGCCAGGAATGAAAGGGTGAGAGTCAGCGAGTGGCGGGAGTCAGCTGCCCAGGAAACACCAGGATGCTTCTTCGGCAGCACCCAATCAGCCGCCAGGTGCCACCCACAGACACTGCAAAGGGTCCTTTGGAGTCTGTAAGATGACTGCCTTCAGGAGCGCGAGCCACAGGGAAACAGGTGGACAGACGGTTTATAAGCCCGATTTATAGGTGACAGTTACTACATACATCTCCCATGACAACCCCTCAAGGTTACACCAACTGTCCCTACCGTAGATAAGAAAACTGAGGCTCAGAGACATCAAAATAGCTTTGAACCACAAGCATTCCTCTAATTTCAGACCATACTTCCTTTTTCTTCTATTTATAACTGTCTTACATTTTTATTTAGCTTGCTAAATCTGTTCTCCCCATTCCATCCTAGGTTTGGGTTAATCTTGATATAAGATCTCTTGGTTTGGGCCCGTTATGTGTGGTGGTTATCATACCCCCCGTCCCCCCGCCTCCCCTCGAAGAGACTGGCTGGGCAAGGGAAACAGCTGGGAGGACCAGGTACTCCAGGATACTGGGTGTGGGGAATAGACTATTTACAGATCGCCAGAGCCCCCGGCAGCCCATGCAGTTGGTCGTGGATGAATTCCAAGGCATGTTCTGCAAACTGAGGAAACACAGCTCCTCTGGACTGAGGACCCAGAATCCCTCACGGCCCGTGGGGGCTGTGCAGTGCCTCAGCGAGTCTGCCCTAGAGCTTCCACAGAATTCATTCCTCTCTCTGGGCCAGCTGCTGCCCTCTTGATAGAGCAGGTGCTCTGACACCTCCCGAACAGCATGGTGTGTCCGAGTCCCTGGTTCCCAAAGTGTGACCCTGACTGGCAGCGTCATCTCCACCAGGGAACCTGCTGAAGGTGCAGGTTCTTGGGCCCCACCCAGGCCCATGGAGTCTGGAGGTGGAGCCGGCTCAATCCACTTTCCCAGACCTCGAAGGGATTCTGCATCAGGTTCAAGCTTGAGACCCCATCCTCGCTTTCCACTGCCATTGAGTGTCCAAGAGAGGCAAAGGGGTGAGCAGTGGCATGAGGCTGGACGGCCTCTGATGGGTCTAGCTGGGAAGTGGACTTCACAAACGTGTGTCCACCCGGCCCAGAGGGATATGTGTGAGCCCTGCAGGCCACACGGTCACTCTGTCCCAACCACTCATCTCCCTGTTGTAGCCTGAAGACTGTCAGTCTATAAACAAATGGGAGTGGCTCTATTACAATAAAACTGTCAGAGCAGGCACTGGGTGAAGAGGCCTGCAGGTTGGAGTCTGCCAACCACAACAGATTCTCTTGTAAATTAAAACCAAAATAAGGCAGGAGATCTGGCCTCTCTGAGTTCCAGATCCCAAGAGGCAGTGACCAGCTGGAGTGGATGTCCCCTCTCTTCGCTGAGGGCATTAGTTTTCCAGTCTCACCAACCTATTCTCTCTCATATCCCAGGCAGGGAGTCAGCCTGCATTGGTTATTCTGCCCATTCATCTACTTATGTCGACATAACTGTGATTTGTATGTAGACATGTGTGTGTACGTGCGCATGTACATACGTGCATATATGTATATACACGTGTATATGTGTATACACGTGTGCATATGTGTATATATGTATACATGTGTGTATAATACATGTGTACACATGTATATATGTGTATGTATGTGTGCGTATGAGCATGTATACGTGTGTATACGTGTGTGTATACATGTGCATATGTGTGTGTACGTGTGTGTACGTTTGTGTATACATGTGTACACATGTGTATATACGTATGTTTGTGTGTGTTTTCACACTCGCCAGCTTTCAGTACCTCACATGATGGAGACACCTGAATGATCTCTAAAGAGCTTTGATAGCACAATAGTTGGAAGCCTGGTTTGCAATTCCAGGCTGGGGCTCCAGCCCTTGATTTGTACCTGATGCTGCAGCTTGATTAAGAGGATGACCCTCAGGGCTCTGTGTCCAAGTGCAGAAACGGTGCGGTGCCTGCCTCCCCTCCTCCCAGGCCTGCGGGGAGAGCAAGCCAGGAGCTTGGCCTGGAAAGGCGCAAAAGCGGCCTGTCAGCAGCCCGAGATCTACCTTCAGGCTGGCTGGGCAGGAGAGGCATTTTCTCCTACATCAGGTATCTAAATTCGAAACGGATACTGTTCCATGCTCTGGCCCTCTTATCGCCGCCCCACACCCAGGAGCGCCGAGAATCCCTCCATGTACAGACAGCAGAAGGGTCCTGGGGCAAGTCCAGAGTGCCGGTGTGACTTCAATAACCTCTCCTCTACTCTGAAGCAGCTTCAGGGCTCAGAGGTCCCATCTGGAGCCTTCCACCTGCAGTCAGTTTTCTTTCCTCTCCTTCGCATACCCCCACTGACCCAAATAAATAAATAATGTGCTCACAGGTAATGATCTTTTCTTGCAGAGGGAAAGGGCATATGTAATGTCCCTCTCAGCCGTCTAGCTGGAACCTTGCACTGTAATCCAAGCTGCACGAACTGTGCACAGCATTTGCCACTACACGTTTTTCAGGGGGGAGGGAAGCTTTTCATGAACAAAGTTCCTCCCCCTTCCCTCTCCCACTTCCTTCAACTTTCCCCACCCTGTCTACCCAAGGAACGGTCTCTTGAAAGAAAATACATACATCTTCAGCTTGATTGGGTGGCATGGTTCACAAAGAATCTCAAAGATTCTTCGATTGGTTGAACAAGTTAATTTTCCATTTACAGGACAGAGCAACAATTTATTCTACCATCAAACTAGCCAACCCTGAGTCCACTTGGCTACGGCCAAGATTCTGGATTCTTTTGCTTCTACCACCACTGCCTTCACTTGCACAACCGCCAATACTTTACAGCTGGCCCTCTCTGGTGCATTTCACCGACTCCACCCTGTGTGTTTAAGGTTACAAATGACAGTCCATGGCTCCTGCCAGCCAACAGGGGAGCCAAGAGCATACCTGGCCATCTGAAGAGGAGCACAGGCTGACTGAGATGTGCATACAAGGAAAGGGAGGCCATGGTGAGAGACTGCTGTAATGATTAACTGAGCACTTACTATGTCCCAGTCATCCCAACAAAGGGAGTGATGATCTCCATTTGAGGGATGAGAAACACAAAGCTTCTGGGTGTCAGTGATGGCCCTAAAGAAAACCAGAAAGTAATAGAACAGGGGTTTGAACTTAGATCTGTCTCCGACCAACGCCCACAGATCTTAAATGCAGTGGTGTACTGAGCCGGTCGGACTGTGATGCACATGTGTGCACAACTCTAAAGATAGGGCTGTCCTCCCTGAGGACGGACACTTTTTATTTACCTTCTGTGGACAGCGGTGAAGAGGGCGTTTTGAGGCTGCGTCTAGAGCAGTATTTCTTGACCTTGACAATCAATATAAACCACTGGTGCCAGGTAATTCTTTGTTGTGGGGTCTAAGCCATCTGTTGCACACTGTTTATTCGCATCTCTGACTTCTTCTCACCACATGCCAGTAGCACCCCTCTCCCCAGCTGTGACAATTAAAAATGTCTCCAGATATTGCCAAATGTCCCCCAGGGGACAAAAACCACCCCCCGCCTCTGAGAAGCACTGGTCTAGAAGTAGCTGAGAAAGTCTATCTTGCAACAAGTTACCGCAGCCTCTTTGGGGGCTATATGAGGTACAGGTGAACAGCACCAATTTGGTATTAAATATACCTGAGTCAGAACTTCAGTCCTGCCACTACTAGCCTTGAGGCCTGGGATGAATTATTCAATGGCTTTGAGCCTTTCAGTGTCAACTGGGCCAGATAACGCTATTCTGAAGATGAAAGAGAAAATGCAGATGCAGTCTTTAGCAGAGTGCCTGACACAGAAATAGCGAGAAAGTGTCAGTGATTGTGATTATGAAAAACAGAACTGGAAGGTGTCAAATTTAATCACTTTATCACATAGATGAGTAGGTGTGGCTCAGAAATGGAAGGTATTAATTCTAATTAGGACCTTGTTGAATTCTCCAATAAATACACATCTTTAGTGACTGTTCCCAATGCCCTTGGTCATCTCCACTCTATAAAAAAGGTCTCTCTGAGCTTCCTGGTGTGTTATTTCTCTACTACCCGCCATGTTCTTTCATCTCATCATTGTTAGTGTTCCAATTTGTGGCAGTCAAATTATGCAATAGGACAAGTTGAGTCTTTTCAGGAAGTATCTACCATCCTTTTGATGGAGCAATGAATCAACACAAAAACAAGAGGAAAGAAGTCTTAACTTGTGTGGAATCAGTATGGCTTACAAGGACCTTTCCAGCATTTCAGAAGTTACAGTATTTTGACCTTGATATTCTACTGAAATCAACTCCGGTCATGGAATAGCTCATGGTGTTTGATTTTGCTCAGTGAAAATGTTTGTGTCACCACTTGGTAACCACAGCTAGTAACCCTGGGTTCTCAGTTCATGTGGAAAAATACCATCTCAATATGCAATTTGTATATTTTTGTCTTCTTATTTAAAGGGAGCTAATGAGATGAGCTAGCTGGTAGAGGGAATCATGCAGTAACTGATGCAGTAATTAGTTTCTCACTTGAAAATGTTGGGGATAACTATCAAGTCATATTTAGGGGATCTCTTTTCTCTTCCTGGCTGGAGTTGACATTCAGTTACCCTGGGTTTAGTGAATGTGGCTGATGTGTGTGTGCGTGTGTGCGTGTGTGCATGTGTGTGTGTGTGTGTGTGAGAGAGAGAGAGAGAGAGAGAGGATGGATATATGTCTTTAACAAACCATACCTTATCATGATCTTGGCCTCATTTGATCACCAGACATAGGAAGACTACGACACAATCTTTGACTCAGGTGGATCACAACTCAAGATAGAAGGATATACACAATTGCATACATAATTCACATACATGATTACATTGAGGGTCTAAGTAGACCTAGATAGTTCTCACCCAGTATGTCATAGCATCCTTTGAAACTCAACAAATTTTAATCAATGTGTGTAAATTATTTTTGTAATCAAAGATGTCACTACAATATCAATATCCTGCCTAATTAGGTTATTTAGCCACTTCATATCAATGGGGTGAATTATTAATAACAACAGATAAAAGTACAGGACAATTTCAAGACAATATTTGTCAGAGAAAAACTGTGTTCACTGTACAGATAACACTGGATTTTTTTTCAAATTTCCAAAGCTTACTTTAAAAAAAGATTCAATTCTAATCTTCTAAAATGTTCTTCCAAAAATTCTAGTATTTTCAAGTGTGTTGGACAGGTAGATGAGGAAGGTCTGGAAAGCCACCTTTGAGGGGGATACTGGGCTTCTGGATCAGGGGGAAATCATGGATGAGAAGTTCTTGTAGTCAAGGCTACATACATGTGGCCTTCACCTCCCACTACCATATTCCACCTTTGGAGCATCTGGAGTACTCAGAAACCCACGCCCTTCACGTTAGCTGCTGCTTCTATATGGAGTCAGAGGCCATACTCATAACAGAAGATCTTAAAGAAAAGGGAGGACCTTGCAGGGGAGACAGGTGTTCCTCTGACTTAGGAGGATGCATAGAGCGATTCCAGGGTTTCCAACTGTGATATCACTGTCCTGCCAGGGGGTCATCACCCAAGTCCAGAGGGGCGTGGGGAGTTCCTCCTCCACTGTTAACGCGTGCTTGCTGAGAATTCCCAGTCCAGGATAACAGGCAGCTGAGCATTCTCCAGCCGAAGACCTGTGGTCGGAAAGCCAAGTTTGGCCTCAGAGTACTCAGGTATGAAAGGAAGCAGGCTGAAAGGACTGCGCGTCGGGATCAGCACATGCTCTCCATTTTGCCAGTATCCCAGGTAGTTCTTCTGTAAAGATGAGGTTCTCTCTTTTAAAGTGACAGTTCACCGAGACTTTTCCTATTAGTTTGATCGCTCCAGAATATCATTAAAAAACAAATCCCTCTTGTATACACCCCTTTTAGTTGTCATTTTAAAAGTTGATGGTGTTATTAAGACAGAACTCTGAAGCTGGAGAAGACTTAGTGATCGTCTCAGGTAACCTTGATCCAGCCCACAGCCACACCCACACCTGTAAATCGGGATGAACTCTCCTCCCTTTTGGATCTTCTAGTCTCTCCACTTTGCAATGCCTGTGGTCTGAGTTCAGTTGTAACAGTCATTCTAAAAACCCAAGGTGCAGCAGAACCACCTGGAAGCCTTGTCCAACAGATTGCGGGGCCCCACCCCAGAGTTTCTGCTTGCCAGCAGGTCTGAGGTGGGTGAGGCCTGGGGATGTGCATGTCTAACAAGGTCCCGGGTGATGGTCAGGCTGATGCTGCTCACGGACCACCACTAAATTCGATGCTGCCACGGGAGAGGTGAAGACACTCTCAGAGAGCTCAGTCCAGCTCACAGCCAAAGGTTTCACTCTCTCAGGCTGTGGCCCTGCCTCCCTTTCATTCAAGGTTCTGGGAGAAGGTGACCTCAGAAAGTTCTTGGGTCTCCCTGAGCTGTCCTGCCCTAACCAGCGAGGGATCGCCAGGAAGAAGGGGCGTGGCCTACCCACATGGCTGAGCAATACTTATTCATGGAAAGGTCCTCCTGGGTCTGTCTGGAGTCTATTATGTGAGGATCGCATTTGGGATTGCATATCTGAACATCTCATTTTGTGAGAATGCAACCGGTCTTGTCACTTGTCCACAGTCACAGGGCTGCACGTTGGACTTTGCTTCTGGACTGGTCAGTTTCCAGGACAGAACTTTCCGGCAGCAGGCTCCCTATCGGATGAGACATTTCCATGATCTATAGCCCTTTTTTTCCCCATTTGAACAGATAGCTCCTAAAATATCGTTTAATAATTGCAGCTATTCCTATGCATGCATTTCAGTGTGCGCAGAAGATACAATGAGCTGGTGTTCTTTTTCGCGGCACCATCCTAATTATATTACCTGCGTCCGTATTTAGAGGTTACACATTACCTTTAAGCATTCTGATTTTAAAAGAGTAACATTCCGAAATGGCTATTATCCTCAGGGAATAAAGACGTTTTATTTTTGCAATCTTTTTGTCTTGCATCAGGTATAACCTCCTGCTTCTTGCCGAATCAGGCTTTAATTGTAGGTGGTTTCTTTTGACTCATTGTTTTAGCTATGCAAAATTTTGCAGCAGTTCAGAGCAAAGCAAAAATTTTCCCCCCTTCCTTAATAAGACACCGCTTTGAAAGGAGTGTGCAGATTTAAGTCCTGGGATATAGATGACTTAGATTATGACCTACAGGACTTACATCTGACAATGTATGTTTTCCCTCTGAAGTCCCTTTAGCCTTGTGGTGAGATGTAGAGGCTTCACCTGAGATAGGCCTGCTGGTGCGAGACCCCACTGAGCTGACAACGTAAATTGATTCTTAATGAAGACAATTAATTTAATTAGGAGTTACAGCATAGAATTCCATTTTCAAATGGGCCTAAAGTGGCTGTGTAAAATCATTTTGAGACCGAAGTGGCTGTGAGTGTGGACTGGCTTTCGCCAGCCTGTCACCCGCTGAGGAACCAGCCATTCCTTCCTTGGACGGGTCAGGAAAACTGACAGCCTTCCGTGGCCTGCACACCCCGAGCCACAGAACTGCACCTCAGCCACCCTCTATAGATCTTATGTAACTGAAACTTTACTCACTGAAAGTTTTTGCAACAGAAAGCTGAGCACATAATACTCCATTTTAAAAAAGGCAGCCCACCATCTCACCAGATGAAAATTAAAATGCACATTAAAAATAATTCACTGAACATCAGTTAATTTCGTGAGTCATTCCCATTAAGCTCTTGCTAATGATCTGTCTTGGCAGAAAACTGTTTCACCTAACTCCTCTTCAATCTTCTTTATTCATTTCAAGTAAAGCATTTAACAATGGGCAACTGGCAAAAAAATTAGGCAAAAAACCCCACAAAACTTGCCAGTCAACCCCAAAGGGAAATTGTCTTCCTTGCCCATTAAGTTCCCAACCAGGAAGGGCAGGGGGAAGGTAATTAATATACAACAGGCAGATGGCTGCTGGGACCCCACACTCAGTAAGGTGCAGCGAATAATAATGTGAGGCACATAAACAGCAAAAGGTCACTGTCTCGAGCTATCAGACAGGAGGTGACCTGAACCACACAGACAATCACCATTCCCATCCAAGGAGCCAGAGGTGCAGCCAGGGACCAGGCCAGCTGGGAAATCTTGCCCCTTCATTTACAACGTGTCACCTCTTCTTTAAAAACATGACCCCCTCCCACGATTCCATTATGCAAAATGAGGCAAATCTTTGAACCTGATGGACTCTGTCAGGTAACAGAATTAAACAACAACAGTGCCCTCCATGGAAACCATAACACGCTACCTTGCTAGTAACAGAATTTCAGTGAAGCTGAAAAATAAGTTGAGAATTTAACTCTTCAGGGAAATTCCTTTTGAATCTTCACCCAGCCGCAATTTAAGGCTGTGATTAAAAATAAATTCCTCCAATTTACAAATATATTGAATATTTCCTCAATATGATTTACTATCTCCAAAACTCTGACCATCTCTCTCCTTTCATAAAGTAAAATAAATACATTAACAATCCAAGAAAAAAACAGTAGCTGCAATAACGGTAAGAACAGCCACATGGAGCCTCAGCGAGGAAGATTATTACTCGCCAATAAATCCCACAGCACGCTGCACATCGCTGCATGGTGAACCCCACAGTGCGCTGCACGTCAATGCGCAGGGAACCCCCTGGTGCGCTATGTGCCCCTGCAAGGTAAACCCCACAGCTGTGCTGTGCATTACTGCACAGTCCATGTCCTGAAGATGACCCAGCCCTCTTCCTGGAGCCCGACAGCTCATCCATTCTGTTCTATTCCAGAACACTCTGCTGTGGAGGTCTGAATTCCTCCCACCTTTTGGGGGTACTTTTCTGCTTGCTGGCATGTAATACAAGTATGTTCACCCACACTGTACATCCAGCGGATGCTCCTGGAGGGCAGAGGCTGTTGGGGGAACACCAATGTGAAGGGAAGTGCTCTGCACACAACAGGTTATTTACTAGGATGCATGACTCGTGTAGCTTATCTATACTAATCTATACTAATAAAAGGGTAATATGCAAATTGACCCTAATGGCGGAATGACCACAACGACCGCTGGACCAGTCACTATGAGGCACACTGACCACCTCTTGGTTCCTTTCCCCAGTCGGGAGGCTCCAATCACCTGATGGCCACTGGCAGAGAAGGCAGATCTGGTGAGTGGGTGGGAACAGCTGACCTCTTGGTCCTTTTTCCTGGCCATCAGGCACCAATTACCCAATGGCAAACGGGAATCCAAGGCAATGGGGGGGGTGGTGGTGGAGGGGGGAAGGGCCGGCTGCAGGCAGCTGGGGAAGATGGCCCTTACTGCAGGCCAGGCCTAGGGACCACACCTGAACACGAATTTCATGTGTCAGGCCTCTGGTCAGTTCATAAACTGCATGCACACGGAGCTTAGAATCCAATCCTCCTGACCACTGGGTGACATGGGCCCTTTCCATTCTCTTTCCTGAGGAGTAGACAGAAGCTTAATGACTTGGTCAAGGCCTGTTAATGCTTAAGGCACAGGTAGAATTGAACCTGAGATGGCAAATGCCACAACTGCTTCCCTTCTCTTTCTCTGTCACACACAGTGTCACCAAGTGGCAAGTTTTGTGGAAGCCAGACTGTTACTGCATCTGCATCATAGCTGTCCTTGTGGGGTTACATTCTCATGGGGGCCTATCCAGTTTCTCAGCTATTTGATGTTCTGAGCTGAATAATTCTTTCCTGTGGGGCTGTCCTGTGCGTCTCTATCCATCGAATGCCAGGAGCTCTCCTCCCCCAAATTATGAAAATCAAAAATGTCTCCCGAAGTTGATAAATGTCCCTTGGGGGGGAGAGAGGATGGTCACACTGGCTGGGAATCACTGGGCTATAGAAAGACCAAGTGTACTTTGCCTGCAGGTGGGCATATGACCCAAATTAACCAAACGGAGCATCCCCCATTGCCCTCCTTCACCCTTGGTCAGTCCCTGAGTGTGTGTCATTGAGGCAGGGCCAGTCAGCATTTTTTTGGTGGGAGGGTATTGATTAGGACACTGGGAGAGAGAGAAGGCCTCACTCCTGAGAGCATGGCTCTCTCAGGTCCAGACAGGCCAATGTCATTGTTGACAGCAGGTGGGAAGAAATGAAGCCAATACAAAGGAGCATGCATGCGAGAGCAGAGAGAACGCCCCAGGATGCTGTGTAAGAACCTTCCCCGGCTCCCACTCCTCCGAATTCTCGTGGCCACGAGCCAATCAACTCCCTTTTGGCGTATATTGGTCTGACTTAGAATCTCAATGCTGCAACCGGCAGGCCTGACTTCCTGTGGTGTGTGAGGTGCCTTTCAGCACAGAGTGGAAGCCAAGGTCCTTCCCCAGGACAGAGAGTCTAACGTGCCTTGGCATCTCTCCCTTCCCCTGCTCACCCACCCTGCTCCAGCACAGGGTCCTCCTCCTTCTGTCCCTCCACACACCAGGCTCTGCATGTGCGGGCCCCGCTGCCTGGGACACGCGCTGCAGCAGCAAGTCCACGTTCAGCATCCTCTGGTGGCAGAAGCAGCCACGATAACGACGCATGGTGCAACGCAGGTACTAGGCTTACCAGGGCGATCCCTTTGTAAGTGACATAAATGTCTAATCTCTATGGTGTACAACGGAAACAATACTGTATGTCAACTGTACTTGAAAAGTAAAAATAAGGCAGCTGGCTCTTTTGCACATATGGCAGAGAGATGCGGCGAGCTGTCAGGTCGGGGACTTGCTCACATCTGCATGTCTGCTACTCCTTGCTGCTCACCCTGATTTGCAAGTCTGAAGTGTTTAGTTTCTGAGTCTGCGTCTAGACTCCATCCCCCCTGATCGGGATTTCTTCTGCTGCACAACAACCCGTTACACTTGGTGCCTTAAACTAGTCACATTTCACGTGTTGAATTCGAGTTCACCTAGTGCGCCCCAAATATTTACTAAGCTCCCAATGTGTGCCAGGCTCTGTGCTAGGCTTTGGGGACAATCAGTGCTCACCACACACATATCCCCCTGTCCTGATGCACCGTCTATGGATGGGCTTTGGCTGCAGATGTATTGCCTGTCTGGTCAGACCTTCCTAGGGGCGAACTCACACTTTAAGGGAACATACTGGAGACATTATAGCCAAGTGCTTACAAAACCATTTGAATCAACCCAAGATGGTTTTTAAAAAGTAATAGACATATTCTATACCATGCCGGCATCCCTCCCTCACCTCTCATATGCGCCCTCCTTTCTTGGGAATGTGACAGCTCTTGTCAGATCCGGGCTCCACCACTCACTGATTTTGTGACCAAGAACAAGCTGCCCACGCACTCTGAGCCTCCATGTCCTTCTCTGTGAAATGAGGACGGCAACAGTTTCCTCCCTGATAAGGTTGTTGGGAAGATTACGTGACATGCTTCAGTAGGAAATGAAAAGTATGAGGCAATCATCGTGGGGCAATTCTCTGAAGCAAAAAGCTTTCTCTTTCAGGAAACGTCACACTCGGTCACACTGAGCATGCCCACCCAGGTCAGCCACACACCAGAGGGGTCAGTTGGAAGGCTGCCCCTCCCCACCCGTTGGTTGGGTGAAAACTGAGCCTGAGGCTGGAGTCCCTTCAGCGGATGGGGTAACATCAGTGGTGGGCACGACCCTGCCTCATCCCATGCTGGTCCTTTACTCTAAGGAGTGGCTTCCTCCAGGGCAGAATTGGTCTCTATGCAGGTCGAGAGCACTTTTGCGATGGTTCCCAGGGCACAGCAGCATGAGCTTTCCCTGTGCTTCATAGGATCCTCCCTGCCCCGAGGAGGCACAGGAGTCGGTCGGGGAGTCTGCGAGAAAGACTCGGCTGTGTATCTTGGCAAGTGTTTGGCCTCCTCTGGGCCTTGGTTTTCTCAGGGGTAAAACCACAGGGGCTTAGATCAGACGTTTTCTGTAAAGAGTCAGACAGTAAGTATTTTGGGCTTTGGGGCCATGTAGTTTCTGTCACAGCTACTCGACTCAGCCGTTCAGTGCAACAGCAGCCATGGACCAGCCATCACCGAGGGAGCAGGGATGCGTCCCAGCAGCACTTCTTGCAAAAGGCCTGAGGCTGGATTCGGCCACAGGGTCAAAGTCACAGAGCCCTGGGTTAGATGCTCTCTTCTGAGACCTTCCAGTTCGGAATGGCCATGATGTAATTCTCCAAGATTCACCTCCCACTGGCCTTACAGGAAGTCTCAAAGGCTAGAAAACTCCTAGGTTCAATGAAAAGTTCAGGAAATCATAACAGCAGCTACAATCATTTAAGTGATTGCTATGAACAAGTATTATGCTCATGGCTTTATGTGCCTTCTCTCATTTTGTCCTCACAGCAATTTCTTGAGGTGGACCAACATGAATCCATTTTTTAGGGAAAGAAACTGAGTTTCCAGTATTGAAGTATCCCACTCAACATCAACAAAATGGAAGGTGGCAGGGCTGGGATTTGGACTTTTGACTGTTTGACTCTAAAGCCCTTGCTCAAAACTCTTGATCTACAGGATGATCACAAGGCTGTTCAGAGACTTACCCCGCTGGCTGCTCCACCCCTACCCTGGATATTCTTCCATGCGTCCTCCACAAGTTCACGGGAGAAGTTCTGCCCTTGTATGCCACATGAATGAAAAGGTTGGCCTAAAAATAGCACCGGAGTCCACTGCTCTCCATGATGAATTGCTTTTAAATGTAGAGTACTTGACCCCCGACCAGCTCGCGACCTCGCTGTGGTGGCAGGACCCACAGCAGGCCTTATTTGGAAGGCGACCACAACACCAGCGCGGGGTCTGCTGATGCAACCAGCACTCACCAGCCCACGCAGCTCCGCTTAGAACTCCTTACACCCAGAAGAAAGAGAAAAAAGAAGAACCAAGGACCTACATCCTACTGTGGTTTGTCAAGCTTAAACTAATCATACACAAAACTCTCAAGGAACGGTGGCCTTGGGGAAAATGCTGGGCAGCCAGGAATGTGCATGGGGCCTGCCAGCCGACCCCTGGGAGCATCTCACGGTGTGCGCCTGCTGGTGCCCCCTCCACACCTGCACGGCTGTCCACTCTATTCAACAAAGTCTCCTTAAGCCACTGGTGATTATTAACGCAGGCTCTTTGGGACGCTAGGAAGGAGGGAGGGGAGTGATAACAGAGGTGGATGTTGCTGCAGCCACAGTTCTCTTCTCGCCTGGGTGGAGAGCTGCTGCACTCTCCAGAGAGCCCTGGTCCGCAGCAGGCGCAGTGCAATGTGGATGCGACAGCTCAGTAAATATTTAATGGCCCTTTCCTTCACTTACTGATGCGATTAAGCAGGAGCCTCATTACTCAAACCTACTTTCACCTCCTCTTTTATTTATGAGCTTTATTCCCTTATACTAACACACAGGTAGGTGTAGACAAACTGAGCCATGATTATAGCAGAAATGGGAACAAACTACTCGATTCCACCCAACCATCAAAACTGGATGAGAGTCATATTCTGGCACGAGGCTTGCCCTGTCCCTCAGTGGCAGACAAGAGGGAAACAGAGGCAGACCAGAAGCCAGCTCAGGAACATGGACCAGCTCTCTTCACGGTGATGGTCAGGTTCAGAGGAAGGGAACAGAAGACAGGGACTGGATTCAGTGCTCACCTCCTGACCAGCCAGGGCTAGTTAGTATTACAATAGTATCTTAAATATCTGACCAACAATAATCTCCCAGTGTTCTCTGTTCTTCCCAACCACATGGTCCTTGTCATTCTGAGTCCAGCTCAAAGGTCACCACTTCCTGGAAACATTCCCCACCCTGCCCCCCGCCGCCCCCCTCCCGAGTCAAAAGGTACCATTCCTTCTGGTGCAATCCCTTGTGCTTCGCTGAAAGGCTATTACAGCTTTTCTCTCCCAAGTGGCTTAGTTTGATGGTCAGGAACAGCAGAGTTGAAGTGAAGACTCAAGTCCACTGCCCAAGTTCTCCACTTCCCAGCTGTGTGCTCTCAGGCAAGTCACCTAACCCTTCCACATCGTATCTGCTTATCTTCAAAATGGAAATGATGGTGCCCCAAAGGACTGTTGTGAGATAAGTTATTTGCTTCTTAGCAAGCACTCAAGCATTCTAATAGCTAGATATCCATATCTACATCACACACACATATACATGTACTTAGCCATAAGAGGTTTCAGCTTCCTTCTACATACACTTGCAGATGTACGTAGTAGAGTAGTCCATAGCAGGAAAAGCTCACATCTACTCCCCCAGCTTCCCACTTCAGGATACAAAGCTGTGAGCCTGAATTCGAAGCCACAGCAGTGAGCAGCGAGAAGGCCTCACAGCCAGGCACTGTTTCCCAGCTCCCACGCCCTTCCTTTCATGCAGCTCGGGAGGTGTGTGGGCTTAGGACAAGGCTGCCAGCTTTCTCTCAGCATGCTCCTTTGAGCTTGGTGGCCACGCACTTGTTTCCTGTTCTCTGTGACTGAAGAGAAGGTTTGGTAGAATCTCAACATGTGCGTTCAAGTTTAAGGAAAGCAGGAGGCCCCATTTCAGCTTCAACTGCGGCCATGTGCCCTGGTCCAGCCTTCACAGGGCTGTCCACTGCTGGGGGATGGTTGTCCTCCTTCATTATAGGTACTTTGGGGAACATCTTTGGAAGGAGCAAGGGTACAAATCACCAGCAGCTCACCCCTAATATTATTCGTACCTACTCTCCCTAGTGCTTGAGGACAGACACAGGACGGGGAGAAGAGATTTGGGAGTTGGACAAATCTCGCCCAAATCGTAGTCTTCTCCCACAAGGCCCTGGGGAAGACGGTCGTCTCTGCAAGACTCACTTTCTGCCCTTGTTACCTGTGGCAGAGGACTCTAGTCACTTATGCCAACATCTGTCCTGCTCCCATAGCAGGACCCCCGCTGAGGTCCAAGCACACCAATAGCTGGAGTAGGCAACTAACTGCGTTTCCAGCCTCTTCTGCAGATCTATGTGCAGTCATGTCAGTGGGCATGAGCTGGCGTAGGAGTCTGGCCAAGGAGAGTGTGGTAGGAGAGGGTGGGACTTCGAGATGCCTCCTACAAAAGAGCAGATGGGTACTCCTTTCCCTTTCTCTTCTTGCTGCATGAATGCAGGGCTGGTGGCAGCTGCTGGGGCCATGGAAGGTTGAGGAAGGAAGCCACCTGCTGAGACAGCAGGGCAGGAATAAGGAAACCGGGGTCACTACGATACAGTGAAGCTGCCAGACCAACTCACACAGCCACCTCTAAACTTCTCCCAGGGAGAGGAATAAATCTAACACATGTGTGCCACTGGCGAGTTCTTCTCTGTCCTGGGCAGCCCGGCTTAATGATACACAAGCTCAGCGACAATGTAAGTAAACAATGGCCTGTAGGCCAAATCTGGCCCATCACCCATTTTTAGAGATGCAGATTGGCAATCAATCTGATGATAGGGAACTGAAACTCTAATCCTTACTCCCTAAAAAGGAACTCCCTTCTTATTAGTAGACCTGTATTACAAAATTGAGTTATACTCAATTATTATTATATCTTGATACAGTTTTGATTGTCAAAAATTTTTTGTGAAAATCTGTTTTATTGTTATACTAGGGGCCCGGTGCACAAAAATTTGTGCACTCAGGGCGGAGGGAGTCCCTCACCCCGGCCTGTGCCCTCTCACAGTCTGGGACCCTTCAGTGGATGTCCTATGATGGCCCCAGTCTGCCAGGCGCCTTCTGTGTGTGTGTGTGTATGTGTGTGTGTGTCACTGGGGACCTGCCCCCAGCTGCATCTGAGGCTCAGAGCAGTCCTCCTGTGTGTGTCTACCTGCCAGGGGCCTGCCCCCAGGCACACTGTGGAGGCTTGGAGCAGGCACCCCCTCTATGTTGATCTCTCAGACTCTTGCCCTCCCCAGCATGTTGTTCTCTTTTTTGAGCTGTGGCCAGGGCTGGGTGCGGCCTGCCTCCCAAGCTTGTCTACTGCCCATCTTCCTCCAGCCACCAGAAAGCAGGGAAAACCCCACCTCGTGGTCAGGCCAGCCTTTTCCTGCTCCCTGATCCCTGGAAGAGACCTGGGAAGCCGCCAAGCAGGCCGCCAACTCTTTCCCACTCACCCGTCCCCTGCTGCCTTCCTTTCCCACTTCCTGGTGCCGCCAAGGGGTCTGGGGAGCTGCCAAGCAGGACCCCGGCCCCTGCAGCCTTGCTTTCCCGCTCCACGATGCCCCGCAAAGGGCCTGGGCAGCCACCAAGCAGGCC
>PVJC01004555.1:0-63276 GCA_004026665.1 Murina feae
TTACCGGTGGCGCCTCGCCGCCTCCTTCGGGGCAGCCCTCCAACGGTTGCCGCAGTCAGAGCACCACCCCGCGGTGGGGCACGTCGAGTCCGCCGAGCGCTCTCCGAGTCCCGCAGCGCCGCCACTCTCGCGAGAAGCCGGCGGAGTCCGAGAACTGGGTGGAGGAGGAGGAGGAGGAGGAGAAGGAGGAGGAGGAGGAGGAGGAGGAGGAGGAGAAGGGAGGGGCATTTAACGGTGGCAGCTGGTGCTGCGCCGGATCCGGGAGAGGGGCGGGCGCCATTGTGCTGGGCTGCCGACTGCTCTGCCCCCGAGTGCTCGCGCTCCGAGGAGGAAGGCGGCGGTGAGGGCGCCGTGAGCCGGCCGCGCCCTGTTCGGGACCAGCCCCGGAGCGGAGGTAATGGGCTGCGGCGCTCGGGCTTCCCGGAGGCCAGGCCGCGGTGGGGGAGGGGAGGAGAGGGAGCGAAGTGCAGGCCTGAGGCCGCGGAGGCCGCTTCCTCCGCTGCAAGGCGGGGCGGGCGAACCGGAATCGGGGCTGCGGGTCCGAGGGGGGGGGGGTGCCGGCGGCCTCGGGGAAGTGTACGGCGGCGGAGGAGCAGGCGGCGCGCCTCCTGGACGCGCGGTGGCCGCGGGCACGGGGCCGGCGCCCTGCTTGGGGCTTTGGCGGCGGCCTTTCGGCGGAGCCCCGCGGGCCGGGGGGCTCCCGGGGGAGGGATTGACGCGAGGTCCGAGGCGGGGAGGTCGGGCCCCGTCGACCCGGCCGCGAAACCCCGGGGCCCGCCCTGCCGCCCGGGTGCTGCGGGGATTTGCCCCGCGGTCGTTCCCGTTCTTGAATAGCGTCCCGCTTGCGGGAGTTCTTTTATTGCTGTGGTCAGCTGCGTGTGTTTCACCTTGAAAGAGGCGATGCCATGTATGAAACACGGACCTAATGGCGTCAGAATTAAAAATATGGAGGCCACCGGTGGTAGAACACTCCCTCATTTTGATGCAACTGCGTAGTGAGGACTTGAGAACGTGTGCGAACACGCACCCCCCCAAAAAAATACTAAAATACCTTTTCTCCCTACGGATAGCTGTGGATACTATGTACGGAAACTCTGTCTTGGTAATCAACTCGGCACGGCTAGTATCGTTTGGCACTTTCAAAAGTAAACGTGCCAAGTGAAATTGAATTTGGTAAGATTTCCCCCCTTCCCACCCCCACCCCCTACCCCCGATTTTTGTAGGATTTTTTTTTTTTAGATATTTTTCTTTTTTTTTTGTTATTTTAAGTCTCCCCTTTTCTTACTCTTATCCCTCCATAATCTGCATAGAGCTTAGAAGTAAGGTTAAGGATGAAGTTTTGACTTAGAACAGACAGTGTAGGTTTTTTTCCCCTCATGATTTGGGGTCAGCATTTTATTTACAGCTCTGCAGCATAATGAGAAAGAATTCCTAGACTTGATGGGAGGATTAATTTAGACGAGGCAGTCAGCAATGCTTGCAGAGTGAATTCTCAATGGATACCAACAATTTGAATCGGTACCTAACCTCCACTTGTTCAGGAATTCTTGTCCAGATAACCTTAAAATTCTATTCATGCCAGTAATGCCCCCCACAGATTGCTCACAGCTTCAATTAATATGTATTTAGGTAAGTTCTCTACTACGAATGTGTTTAGGTTGGAACTTTTTTTAAAAATATAAATACCACTATTACTTTATTGATATTGTACACTAGCAGATTCATTTCCTGTTCTCCTAGACTGATAGATGCTTCACTTCAATGGTAAAGATAGATTGGAACTTTTACAACTCTTGTCTTGCCTTCCATTGTACCACGGATGTAAGGATAGTCGAGGGTTTTTTCAAAGTCTTGCATGCTGGCTAGATGTCCTGAATAAAATTTAAAATTCCTACTTATTTAAGTACAAGTGATTTACCTTTCTGCCACATTAGCAAGAGAGCTTATTTTCCTAGAGGAAGCACAAAGATGCCCCTATTTAGACATGACACATATGTTTTACTTGAAGTTCTCAAATAATCAACTTGGATGTAAAAGTCATCCGTGGCACTCACGCAGCCAATTTGTAACCAGCCTTGTATTCACTTCACAAAACTCTTCATCTGGTATGTGTTCAAAAGTTACCCACACTTTACTATTGTATTTTAGGGAAATAATTGTAATCGTGCAAAATTATCAAATAATGTAAAACATTTTTTGATAATTTGTTATTTGTTGTTTACTGGTTTCTAGATGAGGGCTTCACGTTTCAAGAATGAGCTTGACACACAGCGTCTGCCCTCCAACAGCTCACAGTTTAGTCATCAGACTAATATGTAAACAACTACTCCTATTATCTTAGTGTAAGTACATAATAGCACCTTGGGAGCACAGAGGATGGGTGTTTATTCTTGGGGAAAATTTTACGGGAAGTATTGCTTTAACAAAGATGTGAAGGATGATGACTTAAGAGTTTGATAATGAAACTGCAAAGTCATGATATCATGGTTCTAGGAATGGATATTTTGTTCCCCATAGCTGAAACAAATTGAGTGGAAATTAGACCAAGTCATGAAAGACTTGTATTTTGTTCTACAAAGTTAGTGCCCGGCTTTTGGGAATGGAGAGCTATTGTATCCCTGCACCAAATAAAAATAATTTTTACATTATCTTTGCTGATACATACTCTTTACTACAGATAATAATTAAGTGCCAGGGCCAATAATAAACTGGGAAGTGCACAGCCTTTCATCAAACCTTATTTTTAACCAACAACTTAAACTTAAGAAGTAATGAATCTAAGTAAAAGAATCAACAGCTGATCACATTAAGATGATTACCATTTAAAATGAGTACGATTTTGAGTTCCTACTAAAACCTACTTGAATTCATTAATGCAGAATTCTGTTACAGTGAAATAATTTATCTACTCACAAATGATTATTTTTATAAGAAAATATATCTAATATAGTTGCTAGTCATAAAATGAACCCAAAAGCATGGGCATAAACTTACAATTTGAGAGTAATTTTTATTGACCTTAATTTTTAACTTTTCTACTCTGGTCTGAACTCATGGTCAAAGCTGGTTTTTCTCGTTCTCTGTGACTATACCGGTTAGACTAGTAAGTTGAATACCTGGTTTTCAAATCACCAGCTGGTCTTCTACACACACCCACTTTTGTCAATAGTTTTAAAAGAGGGCATATTTTTTTATCTTAAAAGTTCTCATCTTTTCATTATAATTATTGAAGTTGAATGTAATGTTTTTCTCACTTTCTAGAAAAAACTCTAAAATGGTTTCTACTTACTGAATGAAGATTGAAACTTTAGACATGGATTTTAAATACATTTCAAAGGAGAACAGATTATCTCAAAGTACTGGGTTGTAGGCTTAACATCATAGAAACATTTTCCCATGGAGATACTGAACTTCTTTCTAGTTATTTTTTAAAGATAGATCTGCCTTTGTGTCTTAAATATTGGTTAGCTAAAAATCTTTGAAATACCCCAAAAATTCTATGCTTTCCTCATGTGACCACCCTTAGCTTCCATGTCTCCATGTTCATTACGAACAATAAAACATTAGAATTTCTTATTGAGAAAATTTTCCCCAGAAGCAGATTTAAAAAAAAAGAATATACCAAGTACTGTAGGGATAAATAATAGTATTTTAATTATGTTTGTAGTTAATAATTGACAATTACAGTACATTGTTGTTTTTTATAACTCTGGCCTTCATGACATGTATGGATTGTATAATAATGTTGTGCTTTTGGTAATTCAGCAACTGCAACTCACTTGAATATTTAAGGTAAATTCTCAGTTATTCCCTGAAATAGAATCAGATTTTTCTTAGAAACTGACATGATAATTGTAGGAAAGTGACAGTTAGGTTTAAATTTTGAAGCTTTATGGCTACATAGCAACCCACCTTAAAATCTAGTGGATTAAAGCAACTGTCAGTGTAAGAAAACATTCAAATCTGTGAAGAATTTTTTGTGAGTTTATTTGAGCCCAACTGTCAACAAATACTGGAAAGCAGACTCTCAAATGATTGAGATAATGCTCTGGAGAATGGCAGTTTTGCACCTTATTGTATAACATTACAATCAAAAGAGGAGAGGTAAGTGGGTTACATATAATTCATTGGTGATAGATTAGGGAGGTGGGAGAAAGCAAAGCAGGGGGAAACCTCTAGGTTGGATAAAAAGGTGGGTGCAGGATAGTTAACAATAAACAATTCAGTCACAGTGAGTCAAGAACAGTGTGGTGCCTGTGCTTTGAGGGGGAGGGAGGAAGGAATGTACTTTGCCATTCCAACAATATGTTATCTAAGATGCACAAAGACAATTGACGGGCTCAGTTAAGGTAAGATAGCCTAGGACATGACTATCCACCATAAACTGCTTTTAGTTTAAAAAGTTTTAATTTCAGACCATCCTTTGTGGTTACTGTTTGAAAGGCCGCCACACAGGCCTTCCCTGAACTAGTCAGGTTAGCATGGCCCCTTTTTGGACACACTACTATTTTTTTACACTTCTGTGTGCCTTTTGGGCAGGTATGCTTGTTTTGCCTGGGTTCATTCATGTTCGTCATTCAGCTGGAAGATTTTTAGGCTAGAAGGTCCAAAATGGCATCACTCACATGACTGACAGTTGGTGTTGCTTAATATTTTAGGCTTTGCTCCATGTGGTCTTTTTTTTTTTTTTTTTTTAATTGATTTTTTACAGAGAGGAAGGGAGAGGGATAGAGAGTTAGAAACATCAATAAGAGAGAAACATCAATCAGCTGCCTTCTGCACACTCCCTACTGGGGATGTGCCCGCAACCAAGGTACATGCCCTTGACCAGAATCGAACCCGGGACCCTTCAGTCCACAGGCCCATGCTCTATCCACTGAGCCAAGCCGGCTAGGGCTCCATGTTGTCTTTTATGATATGTGGGGGTTTCAAGACCAATTCGAGAGAGGAAAAGCGGAAACTGTAAGACTTCTTACAGCTTGGCAAATCACATAATGTCACATAACAAGGCACATTCTTTTATTTTTTTAACTTTATTGTTAAAAGTATTAACCTACATTCCCCTTTCCTCCCTCTCTTCCTCCCTCCCTGATTTGAAAACCAGATATTGAGCCCATTCCATGCTGCACATTCTTTTAAAGTAAGTCTCACAAGACTAGCCCTTATTACTGGGCAGACCAGCACCATCACAGTAGGTGCCTGCCTGTGTGCTCAGATGGGAGGAATTTATAATTTACCACAGATTGCTTCCAACATTTTAAAAACAGGCATCCTTAATGTTATTATTGGGATTTGCTTTAAGGTAGAGGATGTTAAAAGCAAGATAGGTTAATTCAGTGGCTCTCAACCTTGGCTGCACATTAGAATCACCTGGGAATCTTTTTAAAATCCTCATTTCTGGGCCTCATCCTCCGGAAATTCTTTTTCTTTGTTACTAATGTTGTGGCCCCGCCCCATAACAAAGAAACAGAATTTCCAGAGGATGAGGCCCAGAAATCAGGATTTTAAAAAGATTCCCAGGTGATTCTAATGTGCAGCCAAGGTTGAGAACCACTGGGTTACCCAAATGTTGAAGCTTGTTGATTGGTATAAAGAGGTTATTGTCTCTACTTACATTTGAAATTTTTCATAGTAAAAAAAATATTTGATGCATACTCAGCTATCTAAACTGCATTTAGTGAAGTAATTTTAACCTTTTCTTCCTCTTAGTATTTACTAGAATAGTACTTTATTTTATATTTACTACTTCCTTTGTAGTATGTAGCTACTAAGGAGTGTAAACGATCAATACAGAAATTTTGAAAGAAATTATTCTTAGGAGTTCTTTATAGTTTATTGTGATATAAGTTGGAGAAAAAAAAACCCAAATCTTTTCATTTGCAAATAACTGCTTTATTTATCAAAGTAAGACCAGTACATTAAATACAGTTTAGAAAACTAGGTATGAAGAAACAAAACCCACTCAAAGACACAGTAACATGTTAATAATAATGGCTATTTCTTTCTGAATTTTTATGCATGTGCTTATAAAAGTAAGGTCTATAGGTTTCTTTACCTTTCAGTAATTACCTTCCTGTACATAAATCTGATACACTTAAAAAAAAAAAACCTTTTTATTTTGCCCTGGCCAGCATTGTTCAGTGGTTACAGCATCACCCAGCACACCAAAGGATCTTGGGTTCTATTTAATTCCCAGTCAAGGGCACAGGTACCTGGGTTGCAGGTTCAGTTGCTGGTAATGTGGAGGGCAACCACTCTCTCCCTCTTCCTCCCTTCTTTCTGCTCTCTCTGCAAATCAATGGAAAAAATATCCTCCACAGAGGTTTTTTTTTCAGTCTTTTTTTTTTAACTGTGTTAAAAATCCAAGCTCAGATAATGAAAAAACTAATAAAATGTCTGCTAAGCTGTTCATATGAAAAATTTTTTTGACATTGGTGTTACTGCTTGATAATGGCTGGTGTTTGCTGAATATATACTATGTGCCAGCAAAGTTCATAATATACCTGTTTAGTTGATACTATTATAATTCCCCTTTTGTGGATGAATAAGTTAAGTGTAGAGATTAAATCTAGAGGCACAACCAATTAAAGGACAGATTTCAAAGCTTGTGCTCATAAATATCGCATTTCTATTGTCATCGTTTTCCATGCTTCATTCTGGATGATTGGTTTCTAGCCTATTTCCCAATTCCCCAGTTTTCCAATTTTGCCAAGTTAATTCGTTAGTTTCCCACTTTTTAAAATATTGGGGTTGTCTCTTCTGGTTTCGTTGATTCTTATCTCTTGGCATTGTGTTGTAAGTTTTTATCAACTGTCAAACATTAAAAAAATAGTGGAGACTTCATTATTTATGGCTGGATATGGACACACTCTACTTTTGTCAGACTGTTAGTGTGATGGTTTGCATTGGTTTAGTCTGAAGTTGAGCTGGGTTTGGGCTTTATTATTGCTTTATTTATCTTCAAAGTACTACAATAGTGGGCTGCCACTATGTGGTACTTAATGTGAGGCCCAGAGTGGAGGAGTATTTTTTGCAGTATTCTTTCACTAGCCTCAACTTCCTGTGGATCCTGCATATCTGCATCACAATGGGGTTAGATTGTCTTAAGTCTCAATAGGCTGCTGTTGCTTCTTATTTGGAGCAAAACTCATGGTGATTAAGGGGTGTTCTTAATTGTGCATCCTCCTCCAGTCTTAGGCAGGGTCTGTGTAACTTACTCTCGTGGGTGGGGCTGTCCCAAAATTTCTGTCCTTTTCCCTGCTTCATAGAATTTAGAATGCAGGCAGACCCCTGCCACTGCCCCTGTCTCTTCCAGCTGATTTCTGCCTGTATTGGTAGAGGATCTTGGACAGGCAGGTTTCATAGCCCTTCAAGGTTGAAAGATAGCTGCCTGTATTAGTGCAGAGTTCTTGCAGAAAGTGGCTTTCCTACCAATAGATGATCCCACCTGTACTCACAAAGGGTCTGGAGCGTGGATGAATTTCTTCAGGAAGCTCTTAAATATAGGCCCAGTGTGGTCATACTACAGAAAAAGAGACTTCATATATCTTGTCTGTCCTCATTCTTTCTTAGGAATACTCAGTGGAGAACTACGGAAAAAAATGCCTTATGTTGGGGCTCCCAGAGTTTCTAAACTGTCACACTAGCAAATATTTAGCCTTAAGAAATTTAAGAATTTGATAAAATTTGGCTGGTTTTTTTGTTGTTGTTGTTGTTTTTAGCAGCTTTTATGGTGGCCACCTTTGTCCCATCTCTCCTTGTCAGAGGGGCTTACCATTCTTTGTAGTTCAATTCATCTCGTGCCTTGCAACCTCAGTTCTGGTGAACTTAAGAAAAGTGATTTAATAGATTATTTGGCTTACCCTTATTATGTTAGAGTAGGAATGATGTTCTCTTGTAGCTGTCTATGTACTAAGCAAAGATGGAGTACTCCGCCCCCCCATTTTGATTTATTTTGCTTGAAAATATTTAAGTAGAGAAGAGTTGGGAGAATATCAAAATTAATATTTGAATGACCTCACCTACATTCAGTAGTTGATAATTTGCCACATTTACTATATAATCTAATAAAAGAATAATATGCAAATTGACCCTCACTCCGTTACACACAAACCATGCCCACAAGCCACGCCCATCAACCAATCAGGAGCAAATATGCAAATTAACTCAACTAAGATGGTGGCAGTCACAGCTGGAGTTGCCCTGGGCAATGGAGGAAGCCAGGGCCCTGCTGGCCCTGAGCTCTACTCAAGGCTACAAAGTTTCAATTATAGAAGATAAACCCCAGATACCTGCTGGGCTGGGACCTTGGGTTGCCAGGGGCAACCCAGGCTTCAAGCGAGGGACCAAGGCAAGAAAATTTCAATTATAGAAGTTAAATAAACCCCAGATACCTGTTTCCAGCCAGGCACTCCAGTAGGGACACAAACCCTGAAGGGGCTGTGGGCAGCCTGAAACGGCCATCAGCCCCTCACCCAGTCTGACCAGGCACGCCAGCAGGTGGACATCCCCTGAGAGGTCCCAGACTTCGAGAAAGTACAGACCGGGCTGAGGGACCTCCCTCCAACCCCCCCCCCATTCCGAGTGCACAGAGTTTTGTGCACCACTGGGTTCCCTCAACCTGGCCTGCAGGAGTGGCTGAAACTGGCTCTCTGACATCCCCTGAGGTGTCCCGGATTGCGAAAAGATGTGGACAAGGCCAAGGGACCCCACTGGTGCATGATTTGGGCCAGGGAGGGACCGTGGGAGGGCTTCAGGGCATGTCCAGCCCAACTCAGCTGGACCCCACCAGCAAGCTAACTTACTGGTCAGAGTGTCTGCCCCCTGGTGGTCAGTGCATATCGTAGCAAACAGTTGAGCTGCCTTAGCATATCATTAGCATTTTATGCTTTGGTTGAACAGTTGACCAGACACTTAGCATATTAGACTTTTATTATTATTTTACTATATTAGCATATAGACTTATTATATGTTATATGTAATCATACATATAGTATTTACTTCCTAAAATATGTAATGATATTTGAAGTATTTAACACTAAGTTGCAGACATCATGACACTACTAAAATTCAGTCTTCATTCAAACTTTGTTTTATGAATCAGGATTCAGCCAAGGTTCATGCATTGCATTGGATTTTGTTTCTTTAGTCTTAAACTAAAAGAGTACGGTACTTTTATATTTTTTTCTTTGGACATGTGGTTATTTGTGTAGCTTGTTTGTTCTCTACTAGATTATAACTTATTGATAATCGCTATCCCAGTATGTTCGATGTTGTCCCCTCAATTCAACCCCTTGTTTAGTATTAAATTTAATGTGTCTATCACATACTAATCACCTAAAAATACCTATCTGTTAAATGAATGAAAAACTTAAAAAGATGGCTCATAGTACCTTGCAAGTGGTTAGGCAGAAGTTTTTCAAGGACTATGCATTTTAAGTTTTTTGCTATTTCTTATGCTTTTGACCTACAACTTATGCAACCATATTATATAAGTTCTCTGGTAACACCTACATTGTAGAAATTTCATCAATTTATGTAGAGAAGTTGCCAAAAATAGTTCGTATAATATAA
Organism: Murina feae; assembly: GCA_004026665.1. Taxonomy (NCBI): domain Eukaryota; kingdom Metazoa; phylum Chordata; class Mammalia; order Chiroptera; family Vespertilionidae; genus Murina; species Murina feae. The sequence goes on from PVJC01004555.1 coordinate 9,574, forward strand.
CTTAAATCTCTCAGAGGACACTGCCTCTTTGTCTTCTCTCAAGAGGTTTGTTTGAAGCAGATTTCCTACTAGGTTAGTTTCATTCCGCAAGTATGCAAGTAAGTAATGGATATAAATATAGTCAAAGTAAACTGTAAGAAGTGTGATTTAGAAGTGTCGTTGTTATTGAAACCATCTATAGGCCTGCATCTTTAAAAAGCACTTCGTTTACCTGTTTAAAATCCTCAAGTCATAAATACAGTTCCTTGTTTGTATTTTCATAGTATTTTGTTAAAATAACAAATGATACTTGTTAAATCATTTATGTACTTTTTGCCTTTCAGTGTTTAACCATTAATACTCTTTGTACTAATGTATGCTTTCTTTAAAAGTCCAATTCATAATACACCTCTTTTTAGTTAAAAAGAAATTGTGCAGACATGCATATATAGCTTACAGAAAGCTAAAGGTATCATATGCTTTATCAACCAAACCAGGCCAAAGAGACAGCACAAGCACTATTAATAATTGTCTTGAGATAATGAGCACAAATTAGGACTTTTCTGGCCATAAACTGGGACTGTTCTAGGCAAACCAGGAAATAGTCATCCTGCTTAAAAGGAAAACAGTAATTTTTTGCTCCATCATACCTCATTCCCAATCCCACTTTCCAAAGGCAGCGACCCTCAACTTTTTAGCTCTTCTGGGATTTACTGTCATATTTCCAAATGACGTTTTTAAACTGTTCATGATTTTTCAATATTCTGTATGTTTTCCTTATTCACCGTTGTCTTTATTTTCCCTACCCATCTTCATCTCACAGCATATTTGTCGCGAATCAGTAGACTCTTCATATAATTATAACTGTAAATATTAAGTGTTCACCCCAAAACAGCACCTTCTTTCTTGTACAGTAGCTCTGTTTTCCCAATTTAGAAAATTAATTTATTAAACTGCCATTTGTTCAGCATTTTTCCAATTGTATCATCTTTGCCAGAATAGTTTCTATTTGATGCTCTTTTTTCCTTAATACTTTACTTCCATTATCTGTGATCCTGCTCCAGTCTCTATAAGTTGTTCTCTATGCTTTCTTCACACCGTTGTAAACTTTCGTGGGTATTGTGTTTGGTTCTTTAGTTCCTTACACTCCTATTTTTCTACCACATGCTCTTTTAGCTTCCCTCGGTTTTTGTTTTGTGATTGATTTCTTAAAAATATTTTTAAATGTCTTATTTCAGGGAGAGAGAAAGAGATAGAGCAATGTAAGTGATGAGAGAGAATCATTGATCCACTCGCTGTCTCCTGCACGCCCCCTACTGGCGATCGAGCCTGCAATCCAGGCATGTGCCCTGACCAGCCTGAACCCTGGTCTCCTCGTTCATAGGTCAAATCTCAACTGATAAATCACACCAGCTGGGCATGTGATTGATTCTTTTAAAGATACTGATGTCTCAAAATTTGTCCTCTCCATCTCACATTTAGTAGTTAGATTGGAATTCAAGGCTAAACACTCTTTTCAGTATTATAGTTATTGCTTCATTATCTGAAAAGTTTTTAAAATTGTAATGAAGAAGCCATTCTAATTACTTTTGTATGTAAACTGCTATTTCACTTTTGTAACTTTCTTTAATTTCTGGTGTTCTGAAATTTCAAGATGCTAAATTATGCTTGCTTAGTGTTAGTCTTTCTTTGATTTGCTGAGTATCTTAGTTCTTTCATTGTGTGAAGATTTATATTCTTTAATCCTAGAAAGGTTCTTTGATTCCTCTGATAACTTTTTCCTTTATTTTCTTTCCTCTGCTTCTGTAACCGTATAGTCTAATCATAACTCACCATGACAATTCTATTTTTAATTTACTAGAACCTTTTCTACTTCAGGGAGGTTCACTTAGTTTATGTTGATGATTTCGCTATCACATTTTTAAAAATAACACATTTTGAAAATGTACAAGCACATTGTAGTCTGATTGCTTTCTCAAGCATCCTGTTATTATTTTACAAATGAATGTCTTATCCCTTTGAGGATAGTAATTAGCTCTTTTCCTTAAAGTTTCTTTAAATTTTTGTTGTTGTTTACGTTGGTCATTCATATTCGAAGCCTTTCTCGGATGCCTAGGGATCCTTGGTGTTTGTGTATTAGAAGGAAGTACTGAAAAAACTGATTAGAAACTCTTGGTGACTTTGTTGTAGGGTAGCATGATCAAGTGGCTAGCTAGCTACTTTGTAATTGGGAACATTCTAAAGGTTGATACCCAGAAATCTTATCCCTGTGTTCTGTTTGGTGATCCAAGAGTAAAATCTCTCAGTTTTCCAATAGCATTGTAGGAACAACCAGGAAAGAGTCTCAGCATCTAATCTAATAAAAGAGTAATATGCAATTTGACCCTCACTGAGACACAAGTCACGCCCACCAGCCAATCAGTGTGGCTGTATGCAAATTAACCCAGACAAGATGGCGGCTGGCAGCCACGGAGCTGGAATAAACAGGAGGCTTTTGTTAGGCCAGCTGGGCCTCAGCTCAAAGCAATAATGTTTCAATTATTGAAGATAAGTAAACCCCAGAAACCTGATTCCAGCCAGCCTGGGACGTTGGGTCAATGGCAGCTGTGGACAGCCTGACCTGGAATAAGCAGTAGGCTTGCCCCAGTGATGGAGGAAGTTAAGGTTCCTGCCTGTTTAGGCCGCCTGTGGCCTCCGCTCATGGCAATGAAGTTTCAGTTATAGAAGATAAACCTCAGTTACTTGCTTCCTGCTTGGGCTCAAGAAAGCACTGGGAGCCTGGATTGTCAGGGGCAACCTGACCTGGGCTCCAGTTAAAGCAACAAAGTTTCGACTTTAGAAGTTCAATAAGTCCCAGCCAAGCAGCCTTGCTGCAAACAGCCATCAGCCCCTCACCCAGGCTGGCCAGGCACGCCAGCAGGTGGACATTCCCCAAGGGGGTCCCAGACTGCGAGAGGGCACAGGTCGGGCTGAGGGACCCCCGAGTGCACAAATTTTTGTGCACTGGACCCCTAGTTATCTATAAAAGTAGTTCTCAACCTTCCTAATGCCTCGACCTTTAATACAGTTCCTCATGTTGTGGTATCCCCCAACCATAAAATTATTTTCGTTGCTACTTCATAACTAATATTCCTACTGTTACAAATCATAATGTAAATATCTGATATGCAGGATATATTTAGGTGACCCCTGTGAAAGGATTGTTCGACCCCCAAATGGTTCGAGACCCAAAGGTTGAGAATTGCTGATCTATAATAATAAAAGGGTAATATGCTGATTAGACCGGACATTTTCCAGACAAAGCCATGGTAGCAGGGAGAGCAGTTAGGGCGTTCAGGCCAGTAGGGGAGAGCAGTTAGGGACAATGAGGCCGGCAGGCAGAGCAGTTGGGGGGGGGAGGGGAATCAGGCCAGCAGGGGAGAGCATTTAGGGGGATCAGGCAGGCAGGGGAGGGCAGTTAGAAAATCAGGCCAGCAGGGAAGAGCAGTTAGGGGCAATCAGGCAGGTGGGGAGAGCAGTGATGGGGATCAGGCAGGCAGGCAGGTGAGTGATTAGGAGTCAGGGTTCCCGGATTGGAGAGGGTGCAGGCCAGCCTGAGGGCACCCTTCGCCCCATGCACTAATTTTGTGCACTGGGCCTCTAGAAGTACAGATTTTAATTCAGCAACTCATTTTTCAACCCTTTTTATTGTACTTTGTACCTCCAGGTCTTGATTCTTTCTAGTTCCATCTCTTTTTATTTTATTTTTAAAATGTATTTGTATTGATTACAGAAAGAGAGAAAAAAAACATGCATGGTGAGAGAAAATTATTGACCTCCCTCCCACACACACACGCATACACCTGGGGATTGAGCCTTTAATCTGGGCATGCGCCCTGACCAGGAATTAAAACGTGACCTCTTGGCTCATAGGTCAATGCTTAGCCACTGACCCATGCTGGCTGGCTCCACCTCTTTTTAAATACCTTGGGTATAGCTTCATTCTCTCTGCTGAATTAATTCAACTTCTGTTTTGGATTTAAAAAATGTACATTGAAATCTCTTGCCTTCAGTGGACCCCTTGTTCTTTTCATTAAGCTTTGAATTAATTTATTGTCATTTTATAGGGATTTTGGAAAGGGGGGCCAAAATAGGTGCATAAAACTAATCTGGCATGTTTAGCTAGAAATTCAAAACTGACCTTTTTTCTGATAAACTTTCTTATTTAATCATATCCCATAGTATAACTTTTACTCTGATTTCTTATTAGCTAGATATTCTTAGCTGAATAATTTTAATTGATATCCTATATAATAAAAGCATAGTATCCAAATTCCCCCTCCACTAGGATTTCGACCAGGGGGTGGGACCAGCTGAGGGTAGGGAGGGAGACCCCTGCTGGCTGCTAGGGACCCTACCAGTGCAGGAATTTCATGCATTGAGCCTCTAGTTGTTATATATTATATTTGTTCTAAATCTCCTACTGCAGTATAGACCATAGGTTTTGTTAATGTTTTTTGCACTCTTTATATTTTTTCTATTATTCCTGATACCATGTTTTTATGACTAATATTATTGAAAAAGGAAATTCTTCTATAGTGACTTTTCAAGTAGAGAGCAGTTAGGGAGATGTGATTGATCCAAAACCTAGTTGATAATGAGGTCACATGCTGAAAACTAATTAGGTATTTTTAACTTAATGTTCACATTTGAATGCTTAATAAAGCAAATATACCTTATCTAAGCTGCATATCAGATAAGTGAAGTGCATCTGTTTCCACTTCCAGGACAATAAGGGTATAATTTTTGACCTTGAAAGTTGGTAACTGGGAGAAGTTGAAGAGATTATTGTGATTTCTTTTTATTTGTACTTCCTTTTGTCTTTATTATCTTTCTACTCTTGAGACTGGTGGCATCTCTCAGTTATCTAGAGGCCTCATTAAATCCTTACCCTCGGAAACTTAAACATATTTGTTTTGTTAACTTATAAAAATCTTGATAACAGTACTATTGTAATAGTTTAAAACTGGAAACAATCCAGTGTCCATCCATAGTAGGATGGGCAATTAAATCTTGTGTATTGATACAGTGGAATACTATATAAACCATTTGGAGTGAACTTACAACTACATGAAACTACATGAATGAATCTCAAATACAATTTTGAGCAAATAAAACCAGATATAAAAGAGTATATATTGTATGATTTCATTTATATTTAGTTAAAAAACTGGTGTAGCTATGGTGTCTCTTGGCATAGGTTAAGAGGAATGTTTAGTGAAGAAAATCTAGAAATTTTCACTTTGAGAAGGGGAGGTAGGCAGGAAAACAAATTACTGTAGCATAAGGTAGTATGATCCTATCTATATTCTGGTTATAAAACCCTAACATGTAAATGGACTGAATGGCAGAATGACCAGTCGCTATGATGTGCATTGATCACCAGGGGGCAGATGCTCAGTGCAGGAGCGTTTTCTCCCTCCCCCCCCCCTTCGCCCCCAGAGGGAGGTGACCGGCGGTGGCAATGGGGAGGGCAGTGCCAGGCCACTAGCCAAGGTGGGTGCCAGCAGGAACCCCCCGATCACCCTGCCCCTAGTTACCCCACAGATTGGCCCTGATCGCCAGGACAGGCTTAGGGACCCTATCCTATACGTTGGGAATGTTCTCTTAGATTTAAAAATTAAAACCTAGCAAGGCTACTCTAACACTAAAAATAACATGTTGATGCAGCAATGACATGCATGGACTCTGACTTACACATTTTGTGGTCAGTCCTGATTCTGACACTTACAACTGTGTGATAAAGCCAATTAACTTCTTTCTGCTTCAGTTTTTCCACCCATAAGATGGGAGAACGGTACTACTGCCTCAGAAGGATCATGTTATGTAGCTGTCCATACAACAGCAAGATGCTTTTCACCTGTGTGGAAAGTATGGTCACTTGTGCATGTAACGTCCTGGATTGTGAGAGGGATGTCTAAACCCGGCAGTGGACTTCCCTGGAGGGCACAGGCTGGACTGAGGGAACACCCCTCCCCTGCACGCACGAATTTCGTGCCCTGGGCCTCTAGTATTTTAATAAAAGTATGTATAAAGTGGAGGCACAAAAAGAAAAGTGCTTGTTTAAGACCTCATTCAGGAATTGAATGGGAATGTGTAGACTTTTCCAGACACATACAAAGACCTGTGAGAGCATTTTGTGTTAAGGGGTATACAAATAGCTAATGTTTATGGTAAAAGTACTGAACACCAGTAATAGGTAAGAACAGCAAGATAATCAAGGGCAAATTGGTGTCGGATTTTATATGGAGAAAAAATTGAATAAGGAAAAGAGCTCAGGCTTTGGAAACAACAAATCTCAGTTCTTCATTTTGTTATGTGTGCTTTTATTATGTGTGCTTCATGTTATGGACAGTAGGGAACCTTTGATAGACTTTGGATCTCTGCCTTATAGAAGACGAATGGGGTGATGATAGTTTTCTAATTTATCATGCTACATACTAGAGTATAGTTAATTTGCATGGGTAATTCTTGATTTGAGCTGCATGCTTCCCCAAAGGCAATTCATCAAAATTTGTACCTCACAGGAAACCTTAAGAATGGAGTCTAAACCTTCAAGGATTCCAAGAAGAATTTCTGTTCAACCCCCAAGCTCTTTAAGTGCTAGGATGATGTCTGGAAACAGAGGAAGTAGTTTAAATGAAACCTATCGTTCAAGAGACTCTTCATTTAGACTGGATTCTGATTATCAGGTAATTTCTTAATATGGACTATATGTACAGTTTCTCTTTCAGAATCCTTGGGGCCACGTGTGTCTTGGAGTTCAGGTAAGTAGTAGAATATGTTTAGAATACCCTCAGCTGAATTTGAGGCATCAAAACTTATGACTGCAGCAAAATGATAGTTTATAGCAAGCAGCAAAAACTTAATGGTTTTCAAACTTCTCAGACTTCAGAATTCTGAGTGAGAGATTGTGATCTTACTAAAAATGATCATACTTTTTAAAGACTTGGAAACATTTTTACTTTAAAAAACAAATATGAATTTAAATATACATTTAATTAGGTTAATAAATTTATGTGACTGTCAAAGAACTAGAAATTGCATCCTTTTTCTTTAACAGTACATTCATTTATCTGACTTTTCTCTGAGTATGCAGGGCAGCGGTAGAATAATCATTAAGTGTTTTTTTTTTTTTGCAATATGGACAAATTTTGGGACTTCTTTTATGGTTAATAAGGACTGCACTAATTCATAATCTGTATAAAGCTACACGTGCTACTCTTAATGTAACTAATTTTTGGAAAGGTTTATTAGTGTTATAACATAGTAGTTGTATAAAGCTATAAATCTTAGATGGCATGACTTGTAAGTTCAATGCAATTTATTTTGTCTTTTAAATTTAAGTTATTGCATTATTGTCTGAACAGCTAATTAAATCACACTTGATTTGCTAGAGTCTGATGTTTTGGTAACTGAATCTTAAGAGAATCCTTTAGTGAAAATTTCTGTCAGGTATTTTATATCTGTGTACCACGTGATACAGCATATGACAGTCTTATTAAAATATTTCTACATAGTGAAAAGCATTTTATAAAATATTTAGAGAAAGACAAGTAAAAAGTAATTTTTCTAAAATGTTCATCTCTCTCTATATATATATACTCATGAACTTTATGAATTGTTGACTTTGTCTTATTTTCAATATTAATTGATATTGTGGGTTTTTGTTTTGTTTCTTAATTTTGTTGGTAGATGAACGTGTACTTGCCAGAGGCCCAGAATCACATCCTTTGTATTCTATAGAAATGTTGTAGATTAAATGATGTTACTTACCAAGAGCATAGAATTGTCGTCCTCCCCCCCCCCCCCATATTTATAGAAATTTGTCTTCTGGTGCTTGTCTAATTTTTCATACAGCCTCTTAGTGAGAAACACAAGACTCTGAAACTAGACTATGTGGCCTGGATTGGAATATTGTTCCACTCATAGCTATGTGAACTTGGGCAAGTTACTTCACATCTTATCTTCCATATTATTTAGTCAGTTGGGTTGTTACAGTTAAATGAATTAATACACTAAATGAGAATAGAGCTGCCACATGGTGAACACTACATAAATGTTAGCTCCTACATTTTTTATTATAATTTCAGTTATGCTATGGGTTAAATGATACGGAAATACCTTATTTTTATGTCATGCACCTGGCTTGACATTTCATGAATATTTTTGACTTTTAGTTTTACTTATATAGGACACATAGTTGTCATTTCATAAAATAAGAATCTAAAATCTGGAAAGATTAGTGATTTTTCTTAGAAAATTACATGATTAGTAAATATTTTCCTGAGCTTATGAATCTGTTAGACTTCTGAATAGCTTTGTTTCTTTTTTGGGGAAATGGAGGATCTAAGTTTCGAACAATTGATTTGCTAAATCTGTTTGGATTCTTGGCCATTTGAAAGCCGTGTTGCCTGTATTGTTAATCTTGCTGATATTTCTGTTACTTCATCTTTAAATTTTGGTTACAATTTGAATGGTTGAAAACTATGATCATCTCTTTGGTTAACAATAAGTAGAATTTTAGATATTTTAAATAGAAGTTTTATTTCCTATTAGACTGTTGATAGTAAAAAACTTTGAAGTATTTTATGAATATTTAATTGTTTGTTACTTTTCTATGTTTTCTGTAATTTAAGCAGCTGTTTCCATTGTTTTTGGGGGTTCTTTTTGCTTTGTGGATAGTGATTACTTTTAATATGAAATAATAAAGTAGATTTTTTATGAGGTTTTAGGTGCTTTTATCAGTTAGTGACATTTTCTAATTTATGGATCTACTTTATAGAACTTAATACCTTTGCATATTTTTAAATAGTTATGTTTCTAAAGAATAAAAGGATTAAAAGTATTAATTTTTTGTGTGTTTTTATGCTTATTAACTATAAGAGTACTTCCCATGGAAATAAATATGTAAATACATGTGAATACATGTGTTCATGTATGACCCATGATAGCAGGTCAAGGTTATAACATCGAGAAGCATTCATAAGCTCTGCAGTGTCTTGGACTCTTCTTGTTCTGGGCACCAGAAAGATCACAGGGGAAAACAACCAGCTTTATAAGATGTTTTGTTCATAAGGAAAAGAACCCATTTCTCAAAAGAAGCAACGCTGTGGCACTCTGGTCTGAAAGGGGACAGTGAATGATATAATGGACTATTGTCATGTAATAGTCACACTATACCTAGTATAGTGAAACTGCTACTTTCTGTCCATTTTACCCTTTTCATCTTCTACAATGTTCTGATGATATTTCTAAGAAGTTGACCGGATATTTCCTCCTTTGGTAGTTTCCAAAATCACATTTATTTGCAGAAGAACTATTCAGTAACAATTTATGTAGTTCATGCATAATTAGAGAAATAAGGACAAGTTATGGGTTTTGTGCATATAAAATGTATTCACATTAAAAGTCTGTTTAATTCTTTATAACCCTCATGTTTGGGGAGCACATAAAATGCCCTTTTTAAAAATTTGTAGGTAAGACCTGGCTGGTGTGATTCTGTTGGTTATAGCGTCATCCCATACACCAAAAGGTGGCGGGTTCAATTTCTGTTCATGGTACATACCCAGGTTTGATGATGCCTGATCAGGGTGTGGGGGGGAGGCAACCTATCGATGTTTTACTCTCTCTTCTCCCTCCTCTTCCCCTTTTTTTTCTCTAAGACCAGTTTGTTTGTTTTTTAAATGGGGATAAGATTAGATGGTATTTGCTATTTTAGTTCTCCTTGTCAAAAGTGGCTCTTCTTTCTAAATTTTAAAGTAAAACATTTTTTGTTTTAACACCTTTAGATTTCAGAGAACAAATCACTGGCATATGGGATAATTTTCCTACTACCCTGATAATGGCACATAAAATGATTTGGGTTTGAAATACCTAATGAATTTATTTCTTGTGCTGACACGGTTCATTGATTGGGGGCAGAAAGCTTGTGATACCAAGTTTGTGCTAAGCTCAAGGTGCCACATTCAACTAGCAAAATATTCTTGGTTAAGGGATGGATAAAATTCTGATCTAGCCTTTTCGTACTTTTTCAGCTTTACATCTTCTGCTTTTCCATATATGTGAAGTTTATTCTATAGAATTCCCTGGATATATGTAGTATGCTTCTCATAATTCCTGTCTAATAAAGGGAATATGTTAATTGACCCTCATGTCATCACAAAGATGGCAGCTCCCACAGCCAATAAGGAGTTAATACACTACTTGACTGCCTGACCCTCAAAGATGGAGGTGCCCACAGCCAATAAGGAGGGAACATGCTAATTGACTGCTGCACCCCCTCCTCAAAGATGGTGGTGCCCAGTCCCCTCAGCCATGTGCCTGCCTCTGGAGTCTCCCAGTTCCCTCAGCTCCCCAGCCACCCAGAGCCGGTCTGAGGTGCAGGCAAGCCTTGGATGGCTGCTGCCCAGCCGCCCAGGGCCACCCAAGGCTCTGGTAACCAGGGTCGGCCACAGCTTGCACTGCCAGCAGTGGCAGCAGCAGAGGTGTGATGGGGGCATCGCCTCCCCCTGATTGCTGGGTCGCCTCCGGCCCCTGAAGGCTCTTGGACTATGAGAGGGGCCAGGCCGGGCTGAGGGACCCTCCCCTCCAGTGCATGAATTTTCATGCACCAGGCCTCTAAGCATAATAGAAGATCAAATAATGTAGTAATGCTTTAGAACAGCAGTAGCCAAGCCTTTTGACCTCACAGACCACCAGTTGGCAAACCACCGCTTTAGAAGGATTTATGCATCTTTTTGTGTTGTTTATAATACTCTTCCTTTACCTACTGGTAAACTCTCTCTTGTTCTATGAATTCTCTCCTACTTTCCCCATGCATAGTTCGGCATTCTCTTTTCTGTGAAACTTTCAACATAACCTCCTATTATAGCCTTACAGTAGGTCCTCAGGTTACGTCAGAGATCCATTTTACAGCATGATGTAATGCAGTTTCCACTGTAAGTCAGATCTCACCTACATAAGCACCTATGTCACTCACATGGAGCACATACACAGCAGTAATGAAGTGAAACAAAAAAAAATTAAAAGATAATTCCTGACCTTGTAGTAAATAAATAATTAAAAAATATAAAGCACATATGTACATACGTTGAAATGATGGAACTTTTTTAATAAATGGAGATGGCAACGTAACCACAAAACGATGTATGTCGAGTCAGACGTAACCCAAGGACTGTCTGTATTTATAACTAGAGGTCCAGTGCACAAAATTAGCGCACGAGTACAGTCCCTAGGCCTGGCCTGTGATCTGGGCCATCTTCCCTGGCTGCCGTAGCTAGCCCCATCCCCCACTGCCACCCACCCCGGTTCCCTGTTCGCTATCGGGCAATTGGAGCCTGGTGGCTGGGGGAAGGTACTGAGAGGTGGTCAGTGCACCTCATTGCGACTGGTCAGGTGGTCGTTTCACCATTCGTTCGACTTGCATATTACTCTTTTTATATACGTAGATTTTTTATTGTTTCTTATACTTTAGAACTCTTTGATGGTGCACATTATTTGGGGTTTATATTTATCATGTGAATGTTAGGTTAACAGACTGAATTTATGGTTCAGGTTATATTCCATTTTTAACCCTTGTGAAGAATTGTAACACTTAAAAGAATATTGTTTTTCTTTTTTAAGATTCTTTAATAAAATGAACTGTTTACCACATACATATTGAAATTATTTCAAAATATTTCTTTTATTTTTCCCTAGAACTCACTTTTATTTTAGTCTTTGGTGTCTTCAATGAATCTAGGACCATTTCTATAATTGTAGTTAAAATACTATGTTCTTATTTAAGCCTATGATTTTAAGGAGACAAGCTAATCTTTTCTCTTTTTAGGCATTATGTTAGGTATACTGCCTAGCTATTTAATGAATTAGGAAGAAGTAAAATAGTTTGTACATTGTGAATAGCTTTTGTTCACAATCAGTTTATATATTAGTGCCTTTCTTGACATTCTGTCCACCTCTAAGAACAGGAAACATGTTCCTCAGAAGGTTGAAATATTAAACCAAGACAACAAAATGAATAAAGTTTTTGCTCTTGAGTATAAACATCTAGCCAGATGTTTATATTCAGTTACATAGAAGACTTAATCTAATTCAGATTTATTAGCCAACAATATACAATTTCAGTATAAAATAAAGGGGCACTGGGTTAAAAGCGAACAAGGATTATGAAAAACATACATGATAGAAAAATTTGGTCCTTGGGAATGTACTAGAATATTGTCAATTTAATTTAATATTGAATGCAAGCATTTTGTTCCTTTAAAAAATTTTTTTTAACTTAACAGTCTACATCTGCATCAGCAGCTGCATCTCCGTTTCAATCTACATGGTATAGTGAATCTGAGATAACTCAGGGTGCACGCTCAAGATCACAAAATCAGTTACGGGATCATGATTCAAAAAGACCTAAACTTTCCTGTACAAACTGTACATCTACCTCAGCTGGGAGAAATGTTGGACATGGTTTAAATGCAGTGTCAGGTAAGAAATTTATGTAAGCATTATATCGTATGTATTTTGTACTAAAGTTCTTTTCCCGAGACCCATGGTATATATTAGGCAAAGAGAGCCAGTGGAATTTCCAACATCCTCCCTTACTAGTAAGTTAGTGCTGGAATTGAAATTAACTAGAATAGCCTAAAATGTATGGTGATCAAATGGGTAAAAGTAACATGTATTCTTCTGTTATAATAGGAGGTAAATTTTTTGTTACTAGGAAAGCCAATTTTTCTGAAGTAGACAAGTATTTTCAAAGCATATCTCCTATATCTATAAAAGCATAATATGCAAAGTGTCCCCTTGGGAGTTTGACCAACCAGGAGTTCGATCACTTGCTGTGACATGCACTGACCACCATGGGGTGGCACAGCACCATGCGGTGCTGTAAGCAGCTGCTAGGGACGCTACCCGTGCACAAATTTCATGCACCGGGCCTCTAGTCTTTTATAAATGAGAAACGTGGTATATATTTATTGTTTAGAAAATATAAAAATTCTTTATTTAAAAAATAGTTGGTGGTATTCCACTAGTTTTATGGTAGGAATTAGAAAGCCATGATTCTAGCTCCTCTAATTAGATGTTGGCATTGTACAAGTCACTTAACCATTCTGGGATTTAGGTGGCTTATCTGTAAAGCTTTATGCTTGGTATTTTGTACTCAGACATACTTATTGTACAAATGAAAAGATCTTTTGTTGAGAGGTTAGGAGGCTCCCTCCTCACTTATACTCTTCAAATGAAACACTATCCAATGCCTAAAATTGTTTTAAGATGGTACAAAACTTGTGATGACATGATTGGATATAAAATTCTTGAAATGCATATGTATTACCAGTTAAACTCGTGTAAGTAATTCCTTTTTATACTTTTTAAAACATGTTTTTATTTATTTTTAGAGAAAGGAAGGGAGAGGTAGAGAGAACCATCCAGGAGAGGGAAATATCAGTCAGCTGCCTCCTGCACACCTCCTAATGGAGATCAAGCCAAAACTCGAGCAGGATAGAGTTCAGTGTTAGAGAAGAATGTGTTTTAATAGGAAGTAATTTTGTAAGTTATGAGTTCATTTAGTGAATAATTTTATGTTTTGCTAAATTTTAAATATATTTTTATTGATTTCAGAGAGGAAAGGATAGGGATAGATGGAAACATCAGTGATGACAGAAACATTGATCCACTTGCTGCCTCCTGCACACCCCCTACTGGGGATTGAGCCTGGAACTCGGGCATGTGCCCTGACCTGGAATGGACCAGAGACCTCCTGGTTCAAAGCTTGACGCTGAACTATTGAGCCATACCAGCCAGGCTGTTTTGCTAAATTTTAGTTCTGATTACAGCTGTGTAACTATGGGGATTTCTGTAATAAATTACAACCTCCCTATGTAATGTTGAAGTTGTGTTTTTTTAATTAGAAACCTTAAAAGCTCTCTCTGAATTAAACTTCTTTGATTATTTTAAGATTCTTGGAGACATAGTCAAGTTCCCAGATCTTCATCAGTGGTACTTGGATCATTTGGAAGTGACTTAATGAGAGAGAGGAGAGATTTAGAAAGGAGAGCAGATTCCTCCATTAGTAATCTTATGGATTATAGTCACCGAAGTAGTGATTTCACAACTTCATCGTGTATGTATAAATTGTATTGTTACATATAACTTAATCCGATAATGTTGTTTTTCTCTTTACATCACTAAATTATAGTACAAAAGAATAAATGAAGTGAATTTTATGAGAATTTTAAGTAGTTTAATGTTTCCTAGTACCTTGTTGTTTGCTTTTAAAAATGTAAACAATTTAAAAGTGCATAATAAATTTTTTACTTGATCTTTTAAGAATGTATGTGCCATGAAGTACACTAAACAATTCTTGTATATTCCAGTATAATTTGCCTTATGTAGTGTAATAAGTAACCAATTATAGTTAAATTCTAAACTAACTAAAGCTTGAAGTCTCCATTTTAAGACAATTTAAAATTACCTTAATTTAACACAAATGTGCCTCCATTTTCATGTAGTCAAAATACCCACACTGTCAGTGCACATAAGCTTGAGCTTTTTAAACATAAATACTGTAAAACAATAATATTAAGTAACTGAAGATAAAGTGCTGATGAAGTAGACAAATTTGGCAGGCAAAAGTGAAGCTTGATTTACATAGACGATAAATTTGTTTTTAAATGTTAAGTATATTTTAAATAATCATGTTCGGGCAGATCTTTGCTTTATTTAAGACAGATGAAAACATCTTTTTATTTGCTTGGCTTTGAATGGGTGGTCTTTAGTAGGTAATATCAGTAGCTTATAGATTTGGGAATGTAAAAGTATAGGGTACAATAGATTTACCCCCTCACAGTTTCTCTTTGCCTGAGGCTGCATGTACTAGCACAGTAGGAATAAAGGGTTCAAATTAGGTGTATGGGTAAGCATTCTTTATAAAGGAATGCTACACATTTTCTCATCCCTATGAAATTTAGAACCACCAGTGGTCTACTTTTAAAATTTTAGATGTCAGGACTCTATCCTGACTCATAGCTCCCAGCCAGTATTAAAAAACAAAGGTAGTTTAGCTGAGTAACCAGGGATAAGAATCACTGCTGTTAAATAGAGGGCGGGAGTGGGGGGAGGGGGTAGAGACATTTTTAGCTATTAGTAGTTTGCCTTAAAATTACAAGGTTGATAATACCTATATAAAATAACCTTTATGCTTACTGCAGAGTAAGAAAAGTCTCCCAAACACTGTCTTGTAGGATTATTTTGCTTTTATTTGTTTGTTTTGGTTTTTTTAATTTAAAAAAAATCTTTATTATTAAAAGTATTATTTGTCTTCCATTTTCCCCCATTGATCCCTTCTAGCCCACCCCCACTTTGTGCTTTTATTTGTTACAAGAGTCATTTACATTGAATTATTTGGCACGTTTAAAATTCCTTATTTAAATGTTAGTTATTCTACCATATCAATTTGTGATCAACAGATTCAGCTTTTGTACATTCATCAAGTTGGTAGATTGATGTTTGCCTCTCATAAGCTCTCGTTTCTTTTTAGATTCTGTATAAAGTATAATGTTGACTTTATACAAAAGTGCTAGATTTTACCAAATGTATAGAAAGAGAAGCACATTTATGGATTTTTTTCTGTAATACTAGTTAAGCTGTGTAGCAGTATTCAGTTTCAAACCAGTGTTTCATTTTGGCAATAATTAGTCATTAATAAATGCAAGTTTTATTAATAGTGAGTTTATTTCATGTAATTGGATATTTTTCCTTTCTTTCAAAAACAGATGTTCAAGACAGAGTTCCTTCATATTCACAGGGAGCAAGACCAAAAGAGAACTCAGTGAGCACTTTACAGCTGAATACAGCATCCTCAAACCAACAAACGCCTTCCGAACGCCAGACTGTACTGTGCTCTAGGGATGCTAGTAGAAATTCAGCAAGATCAAATTTTTCTCCAAGAGAATTGGAGTCTCTCCAAAGCAATACACATCCTGGATTTTCTTATATTTCAAATAGAAGTGAAACCTCAACTGTAAGCAATTCAGATAGAGTTGGTCCATCTCAAAGATCATTTCAGGAATCTTCTGACAATGAAGGTAGACGCACAACAAGGAGATTGCTGTCCCGTATAGCTTCTAGTATGTCATCTACTTTTTTTTCACGAAGGTCTAGTCAGGAATCCTTAAATACAAGATCATTGAGCTCTGAAAATTCATATGCTTCTCCAAGAATTTCTTCACAGTCTCGTAATGCAGCATCAACTTCTGATGTTCTTGATAATAGGGCATCTGAAGCTTCTCAGGGATTTCGATTTCTTAGGCGAAGATGGGGTTTGTCATCTCAAAATCATAGCACTGAGCCAGATTCAGAAAATTTTAACCAAGAATCTGAAGGTAGAAATATAGGACCGTGGTTATCTTCCTCACTTAGAAATAGATGCACACCTTTGTTCTCTAGAAGGAGGCGAGAGGGACGAGATGAATCTTCAAGGATATCCACTTCTGATACACCATCTCGATCTCATATTTTTAGAAGAGAATCAAATGAAGTGGTCCACCTGGAAGCACAGAGTGATCACCTTGGGGCTGCTGCCAACAGATCACAAGCACCTGCAGCATCAAGCAGTGCTGCTACAGGTGGCTCCATGTCAGATTCGGCTCGCAGTGGAAGAAACACAGGAATGACAGGGATCCTTCCTGGTTCCTTGTTTCGATTTGCAGTCCCCCCAACACTTGGAAGTAATTTGACCGACAATGTCATGATCACTGTAGATATTATTCCTTCAGGTTGGAGTTCATCTGGTGGAAAAAGTGATAAAACTAAAAGTGCACCTGCAAGAGACCCAGAAAAACTGCAGAAAATAAAAGAGAGGTAAATTTAAATACCTATCTTAATCCTATAAAGCAAGAGCAGATTAGAGAAAAAAGTATTTCTAAAATTTTAGGCTTCTTGTAACATTAATATTTAAAAGGGGCCCTGGCTGGTTTGGCTCAGTGCATAGAGCGTCGGCCTGGGGACTGAAAGGTTCCTGGGGTTCGATTCCGGTCAAAGGTACATGCCTGGGTTGTGGCTTGGTTCCCAGTCGGGGGCGTGCAGGAGGCAACTAGTCAGTGATTCTCATCATTAATGTTTCTCTCTCTCCCTCTCCTTTCCTCTCTAAAATCAATAAAAATATATTTATAAAAATAAAATATTTGTTCCCTTGAAATTTATAGTAAGATGTTAGCATTGATGTTACCTCTTAGAGGTAAAATGGATGAGAATTAATAATGGAAGTAGGCACTAAGGTGTCTACTACGTGAAGAAATAATCTAAAGATTATTTTTAAACAGGTTTGGGTACAGAAGCACACAAAGATAAAAATTTTAATCTCTTATACTAGTCCTTGGCAGACTAGTGTTAAATTGGGTTCGTAAGGAGGCCCAAGTGGTCATGGATTATTAAGATGATTACTAAGATGATTTGTTTACTATTTATTTGTAATTCTCACCTTTTAAACAAAATTACCTAAACACATTTTTAATTTTGTTTTTGAAGTTCCAAGTATATACTGAAAATTCTTTATTGTGACCATTTGATCAGTTTAAATTTCAGACTTAAAAGAATCTTTGTACTAATCTTTTGTACAGTTGAAATTTGCTTAAAAATGTCTGGTAAAAGTGGAAAGGTGAAAGATCAGAGATAGTAGAATCAATTGAATTATTAATTTTTTCATATTTTTCCATCTAGTAAAGTAATTTTAATGATGAAATGAGATAAGGTAGTACATGTAAAATATAGGAAGAAAAGACTAAAGCTAAGGTTATAGAGTGTTTTGTTTTTTGCTCATAAAGGCCTAATGTAATTTAATTTGGAGGGAACATAGTTTTTACTATGATTTTAGATAATTTTTTTTGTACTTTAAAGAAGAAATACATTCAAATCTAACTCTGGAGATAAAGGGAACTTCACATGCTTTCTGAGATGTTGATCATTGGGCTACTATATTCCATTTTTCCTTATAAAGGACAAATTGTACCATGTGACTTCTCCGCTTTTAAAATTTCTGATTTTTCCTTTCTTGGAGAAAGATTTACTCTCTATCCTGATAGTATTAGTTCTAACATTATTGTAGCAGGTCCCTCTGATTGCAAGCTATCTACTGAGAAATGTAGTTATCACTATTACAGCCATTACAACTAACTAGGGGCCTGGTGCACAAAAATTTGTGTACTTGGGGGGTCCCTCAGCCCAGCCTGTGCCCTCTCACAGTCTGGGACCCCTCAGGGGATGTCCACCTGCTGGCATGCCTGGCCAGCCTGGGTGAGGGGCTAATGGCTCTTTGCAGGCTGGCCAAGCCCCCCAGTGGGGACCCTCACCCCATGGGGATGTGGCCAGCCTGGGTGATGGGCTAAGGGCCGTTTTCAGGCTGCCCACAGTCCTTCCAGCATTCAGGTCCCTACTGGGGTGTCTGGGTGAGGGGCTGAGGGCTGTTTGCAGGCTGCCCACAGCTCCCATTGACCCTATGTCTCAGCAAGGCTGGCTGGAATCAGGTTTCTGGGATTTATTTATCTTCTATAATTAAAACTTTGTTGCCTTGAGTGGAAGGCCACAACTGGCCTAGGCAGGCAGTTTCCTCCATCGCTGGTGCAGCGGAAGCCTCTGGAAGCCTCCTGTTTGCTCTAGCTCCCTGGCTGCCTGCCGCCATCTTGGCTGGGTTAATTTACATACAACCACTCTGATTGGCTGGTGGGTGTGGCTTAGGTGTAACAGAGTGAGGGTCAATTTGCATATTACTCTTAGATTAAATTAGATAGTTACAAATATTTCATATGCTTAAGTTAGGTTAATTTGAGTGCGGTGCTGTAAGCAGCAAGTTAATTTTGTGTTTTCCAGAGAAACAAATTAAACTGACACCATTCTCTCTGGTTGGTTTTTTAAAATTTGGTTATTTTGCCACAGGATTTGTGTGTGTAATCCTTTATTGTATTTTTTGCTCATGATGATTTTAGGACACTACATTTAAATTACAGTCGTTCCCTCTTACCTGTGGCTTCACTTTTTGTAGTTTTAGTTATTTGTAGTTAACTGTGTTCCGAAAATATTAAATGGAAAATTTCAGAAGTAAACAATTCATAAGTTTTATATTGTATGTTTTTCTGAGTGTAAGATGCTTTGAGAGAGAGACCACATTCACATTACTTATATTAAATTATCTAATCTAATAAAAGAGTAATATGCAAATTGACCAGCACTCCCTTATACCTAAACCACACCCACCAGCCAGTCAGGGAGACTGTATGCAAATTAACTCAGCCAAGATGGCGGCCAGCAGCCAAGGAGCTAGAACAAAGAGGAGGCTTGTGTTGCACCAGCGATGGAGTTGAAACTGCCTGCCTAGGCTGGCTCTGGCCTCTGCTTAAGGCAACAAAGTTTCAATTATAGAAGATAAATAAACCTCAGAAACCTGATTCCAGCCAGCCTCGCTGGGATGTTGGTTGAATGGGAGCTGTGGGCAGCCTGCAAACAGCCTTCAATCCCTCACCCAGGCTGGCCACACCCCCATGGGGTGAGGGTCCCCACTGGGGGGCTTGGCCAGCCTTCAAACAGCCATTAGCCCCTCACCCAGGCTGGCCAGGCATGCCAGCAGGTGGACATTCCCTGAAGGGTTCAGACTGTGAGAGGGCACAGGTTGGGCTGAGGGACCCTCCGCGTCCCCTCCCCCCCCCCCAGTACACAAATTTTAATGCACCGGGCCCCTAGTATTGTTATAATCACTGTTTCATTAGTTATTAATCTTTTGTTGTGTCTAATTTATAAATTTATCTTTATTCTAGACTAGGGGTCCGGTGCACGAATTTTCGTGCACTGGCAGGTGGGGGGGGGTGGGGAGGTGGAGAGGTCCCTCAGCCTGACCTGCACCCTCCCCAATTTGGGAGCCCTCAGGAGATGTGCTACTGATGGCTTGGGCCCGCTCCATGTGGTTCTCTGCTCTCTGCTGGGCCTGTCTGCTCCACACCATGGGGATGGGCAAGCAGGCCCTGCTGGGTGCTGCCTGTGGGCTGACTGCCTGCTCCCTGGTCGCCCCACTTGCCTGCTCTCTGGTGGATGCAGCCACCACCCAGCAGATCCTGCTGGGTGCTATCTGCGGGTCCTGATTACTTGCTCCCCCTTCGCCACAGCCACAGCTCAGCAGGCCCTGCTGTGTGCTGCCTGCTGGTCCAATTGCCTACTCTCTGGTGGCCCACTTGCCTGCTCCTCCATGGTGGCCACTACTGCCCAGCCGACCCTGCTGTGTGCTGCCTGCGGCATGCTTGTCTGCTAGAGGGTCACCACAGTGACCTTCCAGAGATTTCTTGCTCCCCCATGGCGGTGCAGCAGGCCTTGCTGGGTGCTGCCTGCAGTCTGATTGCCTGCTCTCTGGTCATCCTGCTTCCTTGCTCCCCCATCGCCCAGCAGGCCCTGCTGTGTGCCTCCTGCAGCCCCCATTTGTCTGCGTGGGGGTCATCTTGGTGACCTCCAAGCAGGCCCTGCTGGGTGCTGCCTGTGGGTCCCCATTTCTTGCTCCCCCATCACTTACTTAGGGTCCTGTGCTGGCCAATGGGACACAGCGGCCTGCAGAGCAGCCTCTGTGGGCACTGCACCAGCTGCCCAGGCCGATCAGACCGAGGAGCCGCTGCATGCAGGGTGCTAAGTACCCGATGGGACACAGAGGCCCTGGAGCCACCTCTCTGGGTGCCATAAGGTACTTTTAGCACCAGCCGCCCAGGCCAATCGGATCGAGGAGCCACCAAATGCAGGGTGCTAAGTACCCCCCTGGCCCGGGGGTGGGTACTTAGTGCCCTGTGCTGGCCGATGGGACACAGCGGCCTGCAGAGCTGCCTCTTTGGGTGCCGCATGGCTTAGGCGTCCCAGAGAAATGGTCAATTTCAATATTATGCTTTTATTAGATTAGATATCTATGTGTAGGATAAACATAATATGTATAGGGTTTGGAATTAGAGATCTTGAAATGTACCCACTACATATTGGGGGGTGGGGAGGCTACTATAATCAGAGTGTAAAAATTTGAATCTCCCAAGTAAAGAATAATTAAAACAATGAACTGTAGAAATTTAAATCTAAAGGTAAAACAAAAATTTATGCTTGAAGTTGTACCTGTGGTTAAATCAGGGCATGAAAGTTACCTAGCAACTGTATACCTATTCCTCTTTCCACGCTTGTACTAGTATTGCTAAATTTATTGTGAACCAATATAATCCAGATGTTATTTCAATAATGGCATTCCGTATAATCAATTTACTGAACACCTCTTTCATGCTAGCAGTGGGCTAAGCCAATAGGGATTTTAACAAAAAATTAATTTCTTATTATACAGCTATTATTCTACATTTAAATTATTCTACATGTCGGCCTATTAAGTAAAGTACATAGTTAATGGAAACTACTCCACACTTAAAAGCCTACTACCAAAGAGGATTTACTAACATAACATTGATGGGGATGGGGTAAATGGAGAATTTTTAAATCATTGTTTTTTCTGTAATTTAATATAAAAAGCTTATCAGTTTGAACCTAATGTTCTGACAATATGTAAATGAGAAGTCACTAGTGTGTATTTCTTCAAGGCATTCAAGTTTTAAAAGTTTTTGGGGAGATGGTGTTGGTTGGGATTGAAGTAGTCTATGATACCATAGAAATTAAAATCTCTCAGGGATACTTGTAGAGTGACTGAAAAATATGGAACTTTAACTGTAGTACCAAAGATAAAATTTCTGAAATAATTTGAAGATAAGTAATAGGATAGTTTATATTATTTATCTTTAAAATATTTATTTTAATTTTCATTGTTAACGGTTTTTCATGGTGGTTGCTGTTTTTTTCCTAATCAAAGGCAGAGTAGAAATAAAAAAAGATATTGTTTGGGACTATATATGACTGGAAATGACCAATCAGGATTAGCTTTGATAGCTCTCTTTAGGAAATCTGCCTTTTTTTTCCAGCCTCCTTTTAGAGGACTCTGAAGAAGAAGAAGGTGACTTATGTAGAATTTGTCAGATGGCAGCTGCATCGTCATCTAACTTGCTAATAGAGCCATGCAAGTGCACGGGAAGTTTGCAGTATGTCCATCAAGAGTGTATGAAAAAGTGGTTACAGGCGAAAATTAACTCTGGTAAGATTTAAGCTTTTTGTGTATTTTGTTTTCACAATTTTTCCATGAATGCATATTAACAAATCATTACAATTTACTGTCAAATTTATATTCTTACCAAAGTGTCTTGATCATTTTTTGAAGCAAAAATATTAAAGCGCACTTAGTCTTACATCATAACATTAATTTATACTACTATTTTTTATATTCCATTTACCCAATAGACAATTTACTTCATAGTTATAACTATAATTTGTTGCTAGGTAACCGTTGTATCATGTAAGATCCTTTTGTTTCTAATGCTATTGCCTGATGTTGTGCAGAAATAATGTAGAGACTCATTTATTTCTTGAGTAAGTGCCTGCTGTGAAACCAGACACAGTTCTATATGTGAGGTATAGAGTCATAAACAAGACAGAGGCGGTACCTGCCTTATGGAGTAATATTGCGTGTTAAAGGAATGACTTGTTGAGGTGATGACATTTCAACTGAACTGAACAAAGAAGAGCCAGCTAATCCAGAATGAGGGCAAAAGCATTCCAGCAGAGGGAACGATTCGTGCAAAGATTTTCAAGTGGCTATGACTTAAAACTGAATGAAGCTTGCTTGGAGTATAATTAGTGGGCAAGGAAAGGGATGATACAGTTGATATAAGAGAGATTAGCAGTGACCAGCTCATTGAAAGACTTCAGAAGCTAATTTCTGAAGTTAGATTTTTAGCTTAATTATGAGGGGAAGCCACTGAATGGCAAGGGAGTGAAATGATCTTTTATTTTGGCTGTGTTGTAGAGGGTGGATTTTAGGGGGACAAGAGTAGCAGCAGGGAAGCCAACCAGTAATCTGCTCTGGCAACTAACCAGAAATCTGTCTTATAAGAGAGGTGGTGATAGAGGTGGTACGAATAGATATTTATGTGTGTGTGTGTGTGTGTGTGTGTATTTTGGAGGTAGAGTCTGTAAGACTTGCTGGTGGATTGGATGTGGTGGAGTGAAGGAGAAAGAACAATTAGGAAGCCCATATGTTTGTCATGAGCTGCTAAGTAAATGGTAGGTTCATTTGCTGAAATAAAGAAGATTAGGAATTGAATAAATTTGGGAAAGGAAATAAAGAGTTTTGGAAATATATTAACCAAGTGGAAATGTCAACTCGGCAGCTTGATAGACAAGCTGGATATTTCATAGGGTGTTAGCACTGGAAATTACAATTTTGAGAATCATAAGCACATACATAATAGTTTTAATATTGGGATTAAATTAGGTCATTTAGAATAAGAGCATATATCAAAGAAATTAGTCAAGGACAGAGCCTTGGAACACCCAAACATTTAGTGGGAGCAGAGAAGGAGATTTTAGGAGCGATCTCAGTCTAATAAGAAAAAAAGCTTAAAAAAGAGTGTTGTGTAAGCCAAGAAAAGGAAATGTTTTAAGGAAGTTGTAATCAGCACTGTCAAATATAGCACCAAGAGATACGAACAAAGAAATGACAGTTGGGTTTGGTGACATGATTGTCCTTTGTAGCTTGTCTCTGGAGTGTTGGAGTAATAAGCATGATTAGATTGGAATGGGGGGGGGGAGAAAGGGAGGAGGGAGGGAGGGAGGGAGGGGTGGGGGGGGAAGAGAGAATATGAATATCCAGGCACAAATTAAGTAGTTAGCCTTTAATAGGAATAAAGGCACTTAAAAAATTTATAAGAAGGCTAGTGGATGTTGATCAGTTGTTTAGGTGAGAAGATGCTTGGATTGCTATATAATTGCTTCTGTTTTCTTAGTTAAGGGAGATAAGGTCTTCAGATGGTTAGGGGACAGTTTTAGAGATTTTGATGTGGGGGAAATACCATTTTAAGGTGTTTTTAGGAAGTATCAGTTTCATAAAGATCTGTGGCCATGAATATGATTCCCAAGTGAGATAGATGCATGTAATTTTATTATTTTTTCCCATTGATTTTTATTTTACTTTATTTTTTATTTATCTTTATTATTGAAAGTATTACAGATGTCCCCCTGTCCCGCAATGACACACTCCAGCCTGCACCAGCCCCTCCAGGCCTTCACCACACTATTGTCTGTTTCCATGGGCTATGCATATCTTCTATAATAATAAAAGGGTAATACGCTAATTAGACTGGATGTCATTCCAGGCATCCTTTGGGATGAAGCCAGGCCAGAGGGAAACCAGTGCCAGCAGCCAGGGGAAGGAAGGCCTACTCTTGCACCAATTTCATGTATCAGGCCTCTAATATGCATATAAGTTCCCCAGCTAATCTTTCCCTTCCACCCCTAAGCCCTGCCTTTCCTCTGGGATTTGTCAGTCTGTTCCATGTTTCTATGTCTCTGGATCTATTTTGTTCATTAGTTTATTTTGTTCATTAGATTCCACAGATGAGTGAGGTCATGTGATACTAATCTTTCTCTGACTGGCCTATTTCACTTAGCATAATACTCTCCAGGTCCCTCCATGTTGTCTCAAAGGGTGTAAAAGATCCTTTTTTTTTTTTACAGCTACATAGTTTTCCATTGTGTAAATGTACCACAGCTTTTTTTATCCACTCATCTACGGATGGCCACTTGGGCTGTTTCTATGTCTTGGCTATTGTAAATCAATGATCCTATAAACATATATTCTTTCTGATTGGTGTTTCTGGTTTCTTGGGATATATTCCTAGCAGTGAGATCACTGGGTCAAATGGGAGTTCCATTTTTAATATTTAGAGGCAATTCCATACTGTTTTCCATAGTGGCTGTCCCAGTCTGCATTCCCTCCAGCAGTGTGTGAGGGTTCCCTTTTCTCCACATCCTTGCCAGCACTTGTCATTTGTTGATGATAGCCATTCTAACAGGTGTGAGGTGGTATCTTATTAGCATTTTTTAATTTGCATGTCTCATGATTAGTGACTTTGATAATTAATGATGTTTTTCATATATCTCTTTGCCATCTGTGTGTCCACTTTGGAGAGGTATCTACTTAGGTTCTTTGTCCATTTTTTAATTGGATTGTTAGTCTTTTGTAAATTTTTATGAGTTCTTTATATATTTTGGAAATTAACCCCTTATCAGATGCATCATTGGTGAATATGTTTTCCCATGCAGTGGGTTCCCTTTTCATTTGTTGATGGTTTCTTTTGCTGTGCAGAAAGGAGTTTATATTTTGGTGTAGACCCATTTGTTTATTTTTTATGTTTTAAAATATATTTTCAAAATTGATTTCAGAAAGGGAGGAGATAGAAACATCAATGATGAGAGGGAATCAGTGATTGGCTGCCCCCTGCACGCTCTACACTGGGGATCAAGACCATAACCCAGGCTTATGTCCTGACCAGGAATCAAACCATGACCTCCGGTTCATAGGTCAATGCTCAACCACTGAGCCACAATGGCTGGGCCCATTTGTTTATTTTCTCCTTAGTTTTCCTTACCCTAGGAGATGTATCAGCAAACATATTGCTAGGAGAAATGTCTGAGATTTTGCTGCCTATGGTTTCTTCTAAGATTTTATGGGTTCACGACTTAGATTTAAGCCTTTTATCCATTTTTAGTTTATTCTAGTATATGGTCTAAATTGATCGTCTAGTTTCATTATTTTGCATGTATCTGTTCATTTTCCCAACACCGTTTATTGAAGTGTTTGTCTACATCATTATATGCTTTTGCATCCTTAGTCAAATATAAATTGAGCATAATGGCTTAGGTTGAGTTCTGGGGTCTTTATTCTGTTACAGTGATCTATATGCCTGTTTTTGTGCCAATACCAGGTTGTTTTAAGTACAGTGGCTTGTGATATAACTTGATATCTGGTATTGTGATCCCTGCAACTTTCTCAAGGTTTGCTGTGGCCATTTAGGGTCTTTTTTTGATTCTATATGTATTTTTGGAGTGTTTGTTTTAGATCTGTGAAATTTGCTATTGGTATTTTAATAGGGATTGTATTGAATATATAGATTGCTTTGGGTAGTATGGACATTTTAATGATGTCGATTCTACCAACTCAGGAACACGTTATATTTAGAAGCAGTTTTTAGATGCTTGGCTACAGCCACAGATTTGAGTTCAGTGGGGTTGGGATCTTTTTTCTTTCTTTTTTTTTTCTTTCTTTTTTTTTTCTTTCTTTTTTAAATATGTTTTTAGAGGGAGAGGAAGGGCGAGGGAGAGAAATATAGATCAGCTGCCTCCTGGGACTGTGCCCTGCCGAGAATTGAATTGGCAATTTTTTGGTGCATGGGACAACTTCTAACCAACTGAGTCACAGCAGCCGGGGCAAGGTTGGCATCTTTACCGACAAATATGATGAAGGCAAGGGTATTTGTAAGGCCATAATAGTGTTTGTGGTGATTAAAATCAGGAGGGAATAAGTACATCAGAAAAATGGATAACAAGAAAATGGTAGAGTCAGTCTTTGAGTCTCATTGCCATTGAAGAGAATTGCCAGATTAGGTGAGTTAGAATTATGAGAAATTGTAG
The DNA here is from genome assembly GCA_004026665.1 of Murina feae. NCBI lineage: Eukaryota > Metazoa > Chordata > Mammalia > Chiroptera > Vespertilionidae > Murina > Murina feae. Next base: position 36,166 of record PVJC01004555.1, read on the forward strand.
ATGCACAGGAGGAGAGGATACTTAAAATAGAGATTTAGGGTTAGTGCAGTAAACTGTGATGACAGGGTCAAGGGTATGACCATACAGTAGGTAGTTGTGGTGGGGAAAGGTAATATTGGAAGCAAAGATGTTGAGGAAGTCAGAGTCAGAAGTAAATTGTCTACATGGATGTTGAAATAGCCAGGAATAAGTTGGTAAAGGAGAGAGAGAGAAAGAGAGAGAGAGAGAGAGGAGGGGGAGGGAGGGCGAGTGAGCACGCGTAGGTGTTAAAGTCATTAATGATTGAGGAGGGACTTGGAGGTTCAGAACAGCAATAGGTGTTGGGGGGTCTCTTTCCCAGTTTCCTGGTTTTGAGATACAAGGAGGTTGTGAGGTAGAACAAAGCTGCAGAAGAGGCAGGGGGCACTGTGGTTCTGGCATGGAGTTGAATAGATTATTAAAAAAGAGATTAGTTATTAGAAGAATTTACCATGAGTACCTCTGGTAAATTCACAAGTGAGATAGATACATGTACCATGAGTACCAGAGGACATCGTGAAGTGACTAGTAGAGTGAGAAAGATGGGAAATTAGGCCAGATTAAACGTATGTAATTGTGTGCGATTGAAGGCCTGATAGTGATACCTTGGAGACAGGGCAAATAGGTTTTGATGTATGATAGCTTTAATAATCTGCTGGAGGATTCAGGTAACCTGTTGAAGCCGGAGATTATGAGACTACTAGAAAACTTCTTTCCTGAAGCCAGGTAGCAAAGGTCTTCTTTGGGTGGGTCTTATTTTTTTCTTTTAAGCTAGCCTGATTCCAAAGAATGGGCCATTTCACCTATAACCTCTTCTTGGCTATATGGTGTTCTGACAACCTCATAGACTTTATTAGTCATTATGCTGGAGTGTTACTGAGATTAAACAAGTGCTCAGCATGGTTCTTGGCACTTAGTAAAGGCCTAGAACTGTTAGTTAGTCCCAAAATGAAAAACAACTTGACTCACTTTCTGATACATTTGTAATGAGATTGTTAGTGTTGTATATGTAGGAAAACAGCTAATACAGTGTATTGTTTAAGAACATTGGCTTTTTGAAGTTAGATGAACCTAGATTGGAATAATGGCTCCAACACTTAACTATAATAGGATCTTGAGTAAGTTTTCTTAATATTGGTTCTCAACCCTGGTTACTGATCAAAGTTACCCATTAAAGTTTTATAAAATACAGATGCTTTAGATCCATTCCTGAAAGTTATTAAGCAGCTTTGAGGTGGGTCTTCTGTTCCATCATAAGTATAATTGAGTAATACTTCCCTCATAGGATTAGAAGGTCACATGAGATGATGTTTATAAATAGTTCCTCACAGTACTGGGCACATGGTAAATACCCAAATGGGGTATATAAGGTTATTACTACTTTTTAAAATAAATACTTTTAAGAAATGATCAAATGAATATAAATATCTCAAGGACTGAGCCTTTCTGATAAATTTTCACAAGCCTTTCTTATATTTCTTATAAAAACCCCATCTGGTAGAAGATTCATTCTGGTAGAGAGTGATATAAACATGCATTAAGCAGTTGCTACAAAGATGAATAAATGAAGTTCAGTGCAAGTTTAGGCAAATGTCAGGACCTATTGGAGTGTGGTAGGAAATGATAAAAGAATAGGTTAAAGCCCTGACCGGTTTGGCTCGGTGGATACAGCATCGGCCTGTGGACTGGAAGGTCCCAGGTTTGATTCCCGTCAAGGGCATGTACCTCGGTTGTGGGCACATTCCCAAGTAAGAGGTGTGCAGGAGGCAGCTGATAGATGTTTCTCTCTCCTCGATGTTTTTTAACTCTCTATCCCTCTCCCTTCCTCTCTGTAAAAAATCAATAAATTTTATTTAAAAAAAAAAAAAGAATGGGTTAAAGAATGTAGAGATAAATGGGTTCCTCCTAGCTAGGTATGGCCTGTTGAACACCTTCTGTAAGTTATTTATTCCATTGAAGAGAAAAATGAATCCTTAAGATGTGAAGTAATTTGTATTGAATGATCTCCAAGATCCATATTTGGTGATCATCATAGTTTTCCTGCTTCTGAATCAGAGAATAGTTTTTAAAAATGCCTCATAAAAGAAAGTCTTCTAAATGTCCTTCACATTCGTTATATTCTCTATTAGGTCACATTATGGACTTAACCTGGTTTTAGTTCAATGGCACAGTTATAGTGACTATTTTTTGTAATTTAACGGAAGCATATTTTGGAAACAATATAAACAACTTATTACCTCAGAATAGCATTCACTTTCCTTTTAGCTATTTTCTAGAGAATGCATGTAAGTTACTGTTACTGTCTAGGACTTTATGCCAAATTTTATTACTTAAAGAATTGTTGTTATTAAATAGCACTAATTCTAAGTTTTATGAGCTTGTTGAAGACAGGGGTTACTAGTTGTTCTTTTTCTGAATCTCCAAAACCTGTAGTATTGCACATAACAAAACTCAACATGCTAGTTGAATAGAATTTAAACATCTACCCTGTTACTCATGTGGCTTCTTTTAATTTTCAGAACATTTTTTTCAATTTAAAGCCCTATCTAAAAGTAAATACACTGGGGGGAAATGGCTTTATGTTTAACTAGACAAGACTGCTACCTACTGAATTGGAACCAGAAGCTTAAGAGTAATCAAATATTGAATGCATGTGAGACAAAAGGAGCTTTTTAAAAAAATTTGTGGTAAAATATATATACAGTAAAATTTTTCCTTTTAAATGTTATTAAGAGTACAATTCAGTGACATAGTGTGCATCCAGAATGTTGTGTGACCATCACCATTATCTGTTTGCAAAACTTTTTATCACTGCAAACAAACTTTCCATTAGGTAATAATGCCCTCTCTCTCCCCACCTCCCCTCCCCAGCACAATCCCTGGTAACTTCTGATTTACTTTTCTCTCTGAATTTGCCTATTCTACACATTTAATATAAATGGGAGAATGAGGTATTTATCCTTTTTGTGCCTTATTTTGCTTAGCATAATTTTTCCAAGATTCATCTATGTTGTGACATGTATCAGGACTCCATTTCTTTTATGATAGAGAGGAGCTGTTTTGATCTAGACAAGAGTGTCTTTTTTTCCCCTCCCTAACCTGGGGAGGGCACATTCCTTAAACCACAAAAGGTCTTAGGTATATATTGTCACTTCAAAGGTACTGGTCTGGGTATATGCAATTAGATGTTTGAGATACTTTGTTACTAAACATTGTTTTAATGCCATCTTGCCGATGTACTTAAGGATGAAGGAGGAAGTGCAGATGGCATTCCATTTTAAGCTTCCTGGGATCAATACTGTATGAGTGTCTAGTAGAAAAAAACAACAGGTATATAAATAATGGGTGGAAGCTTAAGTACCACAGAGTAGGACCTGACACACACTCTAGGTATTGCTGATTGCTATTTTAGGAAACATGACTAGTTTATGGCAGTAATCCAATCTACTTCCTTCCCTCCCTCCCTTTCAGTTTTCTAAATCCTAACCTTAAAACTTAAAAGGAAAATGTTTTGTGGAGCCATAGCAAAGCTAAGGTTTACTTTTTCACCAGGTTCTTCCTTAGAGGCTGTGACCACCTGCGAACTCTGTAAGGAGAAGTTACAGCTCAACCTGGAGGACTTTGACGTCCATGAACTGCACAGAGCTCATGCAAATGAACAAGTTAGTATATTTTCCCTCGTTGGTAAGTGTCTCTTCTATGCTTAAAGGACAACTCTTGAAGAAAAGATTAAAACATGGTCAAAAAACCAGCATTAAAATAATAAAAATAGTAGTAATTTCTTAATATAATTCTGTTACTGTGGTAGGGATTATAATTTTTCTTGTAACTTTTGTCACTGAAAGGTAAATAACCAGATCACATGTTTTAAATTTATGTAGATAAAATATATCATGCTTCCTAAATAAAGCTGAAAATAATGAAAGCTTAGGAAAGTGGTCCCAAAGTAGTTCCCCAGGGATGTCTCGGTTACGAATGCCTCTGAGTGCTGGAACATGATGAAAACACCAAACCCTGGATTTGCTTCCTATTTCTGTATTTTTTATGTTAGAATAGTTTTTATATGCACATCTGACCACATGTTCTTACTATCCTTTTTCCCTTTGCCCTCCCCATTTCCATTGCCAGCTTATGTTGAACAAGTTATTTTATGAAATCTTTAATGCCAGGTTCACATAGTTGTTTTCCTTAAGTATTTGTACCGTTATAGTCTAGCTGTTATGTATATAGTGAATACCAGGGCTTATTTGATGATAATACAATTTTTCACATATTTTCTTCTCATTTCTCAGATTCTTTTGTTATGTGTTGATAACTCCTGTTTCCCAATAATTTTGATCACTAATTTTTGTTTCTTGAAGAGCTTTAAATATTTAAATATTGAGATGCTTAAATTATATAGTTAGAATGAAAAGCTCACTTCTTAAAGGAAAATTTGGCAGGTGGAGGTGCAGAAAAGATATTAAAGGAAATTATTAGGATGATCCTAGAGCCATACACTATCCAAGTGAGCTTAACATATTTGTGTGGGTTTTTTTGTTTTTGTTTTTTTGTTTTAATCTTTATTATTCAGATTATTACAGTTGTTCCTCTTTTTCCCCTCATAGCTTCCCTCCTCCCGGTTCCCACCCCACCCTCTGTCCTAACTCCCAAGTCCTCATCCATAGGTGTACAATTTTGTCCAGTCTCTTCCTGCACTCCCAACACCCTTTCCCTGCCCCGAGAATTGTCAGTCCACTCCCTTTCTATGCCCCTGATTCTATTCTATTCACCAGTTCATTCTGTTCATCAGATTTTTTATTCACTTGATTTTCAGATTCACTTGTTGATAGATATGTATTCGTTGTTCATAATTTTTATTTTTACCTTTTTTGTCTTCTTCCTCTTCTTAAAGAATACCCTTCAGTATTTCATATAATACTGGTTGGGTGGTGATGAACTCCTTTAGCTTTTTCTTGTTTGGGAAGCTCTTTATCTGACCTTCAATTCTGAATGATAGCTTTGCTGGGTAAAGTAATCTTGGTTGTAGGTTCTTGCTATTCATCACTTTGAGTATTTCTTGCCACTCCCTTCTGGCCTGCATGGTTTCTGTTGAGAAATCAGCTGACAGTCATATGGGTGCCCCTTTGTAGGTAACTAACTGCTTTTCTCTTGCTGCTTTTAAGATTCTCTCTTTGTCTTTTGCCCCTGGCATTTTAATTATGATGTGTCTTGGTGTGGTCCTCTTTAGATTCCTTTTGTTTGGGGTTCTCTGCGCTTCCTGGACTTGTAAGTCTATTTCTCTCACCAGGTAGGGGACATTTTCTGTCATTATTTCTTCAAATAGGTTTTCAATATCTTGCTCTCTCTCTTCTGGCACCCCTATGATTCTGATGTTGGTACGCTTGAAGTTGTCCTAGAGGTTCCTTACACTATCTTTATATTTTTGGATTCTTTTTTCTTTTTGCTTTTCCGGTTGGGTGTTTTTTGCTTTTTCGTATCTCAGATCTTTGACTTGATTCTTGTGATCCTCTTGTCTGCTGTTGGATCTCTGTATATTATTCTTTATTTCAGTCAGTGTATGCTTAATTTCCAGCTGGTCCTTTTTCATATGCTCGAGGGTCTCACTAAATTTATCGGCAGTCTCTAGAAATTTTTGAAAAACCTTATAACTGTGGTTTTGAACTCTATATCCAGTTGTTTGCTTTCCTCCATTTCTGTCATTTGTGATCTGTTTCTTTGTCTCCTCATTTTGGCTGCTTCCCTGCATTGATAGAGTGGCTTTCTGTGCTAGGTGTCCTATAGGGCCCAGTGGCTGAGCCTCCTCAATTAACCTGAGGTGGATACTCTTGGTACACTGCTTTGTGCACAGTCTTGTTGTAGCCAGGCCTTGATTGCCATTGTCGGCTTTGTGCACAGTCTTGTTGTAGCCAGGCCTTGATTGCTATTGGTATCACTGGGAGGAATTGATCTCCAGGCCACTTGGCTGTGAGAATCAGCTGTGTCTATGGTGGGAGAACTTCTGTGCTGGAGACACCCTTATGGTGCAAGACTTGCTTCAGTGAAGTTTTGGTGCTCCCTAAGTCTGCCTGCGAGTGTGTCCCTTATGGATCTGAGGAGTTGTAATCTGGGTCTTCCTGCTCTGACTGCTGGGTACACTGGCTCTTGGATCTCTAAGGAGGTGCTATTTTAGCTTCTCCCTAAGGCTACCCAGCATTTTATATGCAAAAGCCTCTGCATGCAGCTTGGGTGGGCGGGGTCTTGGGGAATCAACAGGGTGGAACACACAGGAATGACTGATTCTCAGCCCTGCCCTAAGAGGCACTGGGTCTCAGTGTCACACGGTATTCGTTACAAGCAACGCCGAGAGAAAGCCACTCTGGATTTCCTCGCAGTGCCACATAGTCCAGCTTCTTCCCAAATGAGTCTGGATCCCCAGAAACTCACCCGGACCTGGAGTTCAGAGCTATTAGGAGCTTGTGACTCCCTCCAGAATGAAAAGGGGAACCACTTCCTTAGTCGCCAGCCCTCTTCGTGCACCTCCGTACCTCTGCACTTTGCTTCCGCATCTCCTCTGAGTCTCAGTCTCTTTCTAGTTGTAGAATTTCCACTCAGTCAGCCTTCCTGTGGGTCTGGGTGGCGTCCGTTTTTTCTTTTCGTTGTGGTTTTGAAATGGTGCGAGGCAGCAAATACAGGTGTTTACTTATGCCGCCATCTTGGTTTCTCCAGAATATTTGTTATTAAGAGAGGTATTTGATGGTGAAAAAATTCATGAATCCTTAAAAAACGCTTTTTAAATTAAGGGGTAATGGACCTCCCCCCCCCCTTTATTTTATTGACATGAAATTGAGAGAACATGAAAATCACTTAAATTGAACAATTCAGTGTTATCCGTACATTTGCTATGTGCAATCACCACCTCTATCTACTTCCAACCCATTTACATCTCTTCAAAAGAAAATCCTGTACCCATTAAGCAGTTTCTCCCCGTTACCCCCTTTTCCACATGCCCTGGGAAACCACCAGTCTTATGTTCTGTTTTTGTGGAGTTCTCTGTTCTGAGTATTTCATATAAACGGAATAATGTAGTATATGGTCTCTTGCGGACACTGTACTTTTAAATGTGGGAAAAAATGGATACCCCGGAAAATATGATTAAAACCATGAACACTTCTTACAAAATATACATAGACACAAAATCTGTATATAAGTTAAGGGATTCCCAAGTTCCTTGAAGCTAATTGCTTAGATCCAGGTTAAAAAACAATGATCTAGTGCAGCGATTTCCAACCTTTCAAACTTCATGGACCACCAGTGTTCCTCAGACCACCACTGATCTAGTGATTGAAACATTAGGCAATTGTAGTACAGATGTTACTCCGATAGTAATTACTGTTATTCTCTAATGAGTCGGTTGCCCAAAAATACCATTTAAGCAAGAAATTTTCTTAAATCCCGAAAGGAGTCTCTGTAGACAACTGAGCATTGGTACTTTAAAGAATGGTAGAAGAGTATGGAAAGATGGAGTAATGCAAAGAAATTTTTTTTATTCCCAAAATGTAAGTTTCAAAGGATGGTTTTCTCCTGCCATTCTCCCTTCTCTAAGTACTCCATCATGTCCATTAAAGGTGTTATTTGACTTTTCAATTAAACCAGGAATGTTTTTACTGTTACCCAATGATTTTATTGATCCACATCTTAAATAATTTGGAAGTGTGGGGAATAGGTGGAGTCATTCCTAAGAAAGCTTCCTGGCTTTAACTTCCTTGTTCTTTGTGCATCATGGATTCTGGTGGCCTGAGAGTTACTCCCATTTTAAGTGATTAGTTTAATATTAATACAGTTTAGTATTTCATTATCCAGTGGCTTCATTTTTTTTCAAGGCACTGACCATTAACATTTTAAAAATCTTATGGGTATATAATTTTCTTGTAAGATAAAAATAACTAAGTGAAGCATTTAAAGAAACATTTAATAAATCGATTTTAAATTTCTTTAGTACTCTAGAATCTCATAACTTGTTGAAGTTGGTACTAATAAGGTATAGTTCTTAACTTGTAGATAAGTTAATTACCAAAATGGCACAGCTTACAGAGATAGCTTACTGAATAAAAACTATAGGACAGTTCAGATTTAAAAAACACTATATGATTTGTAGTCTTAGCTTCAAAACAATAGAACAGTTTGGAATCAAAGAACTATGTGAGCAACAGTTACTCTATTTACTTCTTTAGTTTATTTTTTTAATTACCATTGCCTTTAATTGTATTACATAAGAATCATTTGACCTATCAGAGTAGGTTTTAATTATATATATAGTATATATTGAGTTAGCTGTAGATGAAGTGGTAATTTTTAAGTAAATATTTAGTGATTTGTGCAGTGAAAGTGCTTATGAGCTTTATAAAGAACCAGATTCATTCTATAATCATATGATTTAAAAGTCCCACTTCTATATAAACCATTACATAAAAGAAGACTATATGAGACTAAAGAGGCTATCACACACCTATTCGGACTCATTATTTGGCATAAGTAAAATTTTATAACGTTACAAAGAGTGGCCCTTTATTTCCTGTTTTAATAGATGGCACCATATTTCTTACTAGGAGCTAGACGTGAATGAATACATTTCCTCTAGTTTATCAGTGTACTATGATTATCAATCTCAAGTTTACTAATTTTTCATTCTCCATTTTCTTTTTGTTTGCTTCTCTTTTGAAGGCTGAGTATGAGTTTATCAGCTCTGGTCTCTACCTAGTTGTGTTATTGCACTTGTGCGAACAAAGCTTTTCTGATATGATGGGAAATACAAGTGAACCGAGCACACGAGTCCGAGTAAGTAATGTTGAAGGGGGTTAGATGGGAGGGTATGAAGTACTAGGTGTTTGCTTTGGAAGGCAGATTGTCTTATATGCTCATATTCTATTTCCTTTGAGGATCTCTTGTGTTAAAAATGTGTCTTAAAAATAAAAATATTGTAGATTTAATAGAAATTGCTCTCTTCTATATCAAGCAGCCTAATTTTCTCATAAAGTTATTCTAGAAAAGTAATTTTCTAGCTCTTAAAGGTAATTGAATATATTTCAGTGAAAAACAGAATTGGAAACACCAAGGGGGGAAAGTTCTCTCTTTAAATGGGGGAAGAGGAGGATGACTTAGAAATATAACTTAGAAATCTGAACTCTAAAAACCAAGAGAGAATAGCAAATTAGCTTCAGTTATTACTGTCATGTAAAAAATTACCAATTTACTAATTTTCAAGTGAGTCCATAATACAAACTATTTTATATACGGACTATTTGGTATTTGTCCTGTACACTATTACCTTAATTTAACACTTACACTAGCTGTAGGTAGTCATAAATGATACAGTTTATCTCAGTGTACCAGAGGAAATTTGTATGCTGTTACCTTGCCCATTTTGTGTAGCAAAGGCTAGGGCCACCTACATCTCATTACTGTAATAATCGGAACACTTCATATTTTTAAATATGTTCATAAATATATATCCTTTAACCATTTTTTATATAAAGTGTTTATTTTAGTGACAAAATTTTAACAATTTATGGTATTTTTAAATTATAAAAATGTAATGTATATTATACATTGGTAAAACATTTTTCTGTAACCATCATATGTACATTATTATACCTGTGAGCCAGTTGACCGATTATTATCATTGAGGAAAAGAGAATGAACTGTCTTAAGACCATCCAGAATTTGAGCAAAGATTTCTTGACTTATTAGTATTTTAGAAATCATAGTACTGCCTAAATCTAGTTAATGCCATAAAATGACTTGTCTCTTACGAATGAATAAACAATATAAAGTCTGTAAGAAGTTCTATTGAATTCATGCCTTTTTAAAAAGCTATAATCAAATTAATATTCAAGTGCAAGTCATTTTTATGATTTTTTAAAAAATACAGAATCAAGGGCAATACTTCTAGAGTTGTCACATTTATGTACGAAAATACTCTTGTTTTAATTGTCTAAATTTAACTCATGAGTCCAAATTCTAAAGTTTCTATTTTTTCCTAATTATTAGGTTACATTTATGCAAGAGAAATGTTATTTGATACAAATTCTGCATTTGCTCCCAATTTCTACGTGCTCAATACATGATTAATTTATTATGATTTATAAAAAATTTAAAAACAATATTCTTAAGCTTAGTAATTTTTGATGTGGGTCAAGAAAGACCCCCCCCTATTTAAAGGCTTAAAAATGTTTGACTTTTTAAATAGAAATGAAACTCCTATACTGAATCTCTCTTCAAATCCATTTGCAACATTTCAACTACTGTATTTTTTTCTGCATTGTTTCTAGTTTATTAACCTTGCAAGAACTCTTCAGGCACATATGGAAGATCTCGAAAGTAGGTGGAATTCCCTCTCCCCAGACTTGTTGAATTTACTGTTGCAAATTAAACTCACAGAGCAAAACAAAGCCTTAAGTATATACTCTCAAATTAGAGCTTCATTTATAGCCTTAATACCATTGATTTGGGAAAAACGGCTGGGCAAATGACTTTAGGTTTTTTAAAACATTTTTTTAATGGTACTAATTTAAAGTACAAAAGGATCTACTTTTCACCACCAGTATATTACTTTTATTTTCAATAAAATTGTTTCTGATCACCTTAATTTTCACACTTAAGACGTTTGACTACTAATCAAATGACACTTTTTATATCTTTCAGATTTTTGTGTTTGTGCATGAAATTTTGTTACTCAGCTTTGTTAGATCATAAAAGATTTTCCTAGGTTTATGTATAGTTGTAGGAAAATAAGGGTAAAAGAGCGTTAATTCTGAGTCCATAATAGAAGCCATTGTGGTGGGTTGTTTTGTTCCTTATTCAGGTCCTCATGGACATTTTTAGATCCTGTTCTAGCATTAGGACTTCTGCTTGGGGTCCTGTATGAAGGCATTTAATGTCCAAATCTTTACAGGCACCTGTACAACATACCATCTTCTCAAAGTCCTACAACCTCCATGGTGCTTCATACCAGGTGGACGCAGATACTGGTGGCTCTGGAATAGTTCCTGGGACTCCAAGATTGCCCTGTTTAGTCCTTTTTCACCCAAAGCAAGTGGCTCCCCATGATCAAATTTGAATGCACTCTTTGAAGTGTTTTAAAATATGTATTCTCCAATTGATTACCTTCTATATCATCTTCAAAATACTTAAAAGTGTTGTCTGTAGTGTGCATTACATTTTCATCTTTAGCGAGTGTTCAGTATCTTTTGAATAAGGTTTGAGGGGGATTTAGTTCTCATAAGAACTTCATAATTCTTTTATTGCCCTAAGATATGGATTTTTGTCATTCAGTGCTATTTTTAAGTTTTAAAAAGAGTAAAGGTACAACCAGATAATGCATTTTAGGATTTTAGGTAGTATGTGTAAAAAATGTACATAAAAGAGTCAGATGGTATATGAAATGGGATGTAAATCTTTTTTCCTTTATGTCATCTTATCCCCTCTTTTGTAAATAATAATTTATACTTCGTCAGATATAATTTCAGTGAGTATTTTCCCCAGATTTTGTCTTTTTTTTTTTTTTTTTTTTTTTACATTCTCTTTTATAATTTAGTTCCTAAGCATAACAGTGTCAACTCCTAAATATGAGAGAGAGGAAAAAAGATGGAGGTGAAATACACTCAAACTCAGTTGAGAATGAGAGAGGTTGTGGGCGCTACAAGTTAAGTACCAAATAAATGCCAGCATATTAACATTTTGAACATGGATTCTGACTGAATTTTCACCTGTGGAATAAATAAAATAGAAAATATAAGTTCTTTACAAAGCAGTTTACTTTGTTTGCTACTGCTCCATGATACAGCATAAAACTTAACCCTTGTGTTCAGGCATGCATGAGCTTTATTCTTGGTATCATTTACTGAAAATTTAAGCTTTCTGCAAGATCAATGAATAGACCGAGAAACTGTACATGTAGCATAGTTTTCTGGTGGAAGTCATTTGCTGGGTACTCTTAAATTACCCAGTGTTAACACAAGAAGAGTAAATGCCCTTGATAAATAGGTGAAATGCTAGGTAAATGTTTATTTTAGTGAACTTCCATTTTCCTCAACATGCAGAGCAGTTTACAAAATACTTATGTTCTTCCTAAAGATGTTTAATATTAAATTCTTGAACCACTAATGACGCTAAAATAAATTGAGGTCCAAAAATGTTGCAAAATGTTAAGTTTCTGGCAATGTGGAGTTATTTCAACAAAAGGTTTTTACTGAAGCCAGTTATTTTAGTTTAGGCTGTGTTTCTAGAAAGCTATTTTGAATAACTAAATAGAGCCTTTTCTTGGCATTATATAGACACAGCTTTGATGTAATTTGCAAGAATACCCATAACCTATTCTATGCACATTTTTTTCCATTCTCGCCAGATGCATCAAAACATGTTGTGGTAATAAAGCCAGACTCAGGTGTGTGAGAGCACTTGTTTTAAGTTGACTTTTTCTTTGTTGAAATTGGCTAATATGAGCACAAACATCTCAAACTTTTTAGAAGATGTTCTGGAACCACATTTTAAAACCTTTTTGTTTTTATAGATACTCACATAAGATTTAGGGGTGGGGGTGTTGTAGAATGGCATTACCCACAGTCAAACTACCCTAACCCTGTCATAACATCATTTTGACCGAAGAGTATACTACATTGGGATTTTATTCTACAAGTCATTGCTCTTCTGGCTTCATATTTACACTTCCATTCTCATCCCCCTTAAAATCATTCTTGATCATCCTCTTTTCTTTCAACAGCTTCAGAGGATGATTCTGAAGAAGATGGAGAACATAACAGAACATTTGATATTGCCTAACTTCATATACGACAAATGGATGATCTGTTAACAAGTGTTTATTAAAACTGGCAATTAAGTATGAGTTAATTTTGTGGGGGAATGCCTATTAAATACATTATATAAATAAAATGAATATATATATATATATATATATATATATATATATATATATATATATTTTCATGCTCAAGTGTTGCTGAATGCTGAATTAAAATTGTACTTGCTGGACCTTTTAACATGGCCAGTGACTCTGATGTTAATAAACTGGTAATCAAAAGTATTTTTCTTTTAGGTGAGTGGGGAAGTGTTATATTGTTTTAAATATCTAAGCAATGCCTACAACTCTTTTTTTGTTCTGATTATTGTAGTCATATTTATGAAAATGGTTCGTGTTTTAGCCCTTTGCTAGTGAAAAAAAAATGAGACAAAACTGCTTTCAAAATAAAATGCCAAGTGGCACCTAATTATTTTTCCTTTTAAAATGCCTTAAGTTGTAGTCTCATTTGCATAATCATTTGCTTCCGGTGTTTAAAAGAAAAAACAATGAGATGGGGGGGAGTAAGTTATGAAGAGCATATTAGGTGTCCAAATTTACTTTAAACTCTAAATTTATTTAGCGGTAATATCTAATTTTTAAAAAAGTATATAAATTTAAAATGTATAAATGATGGATACATTTTTGTATTGATTTGAAAAATGCAGGTTATATTTGATAGGCCATAGTATGTAGATATTCCTTTAGGAATATTTCAGCTCCAAATTATACCAGAATTGTCAACCAAGTGCTATTTGGTAAAAAGAAAATAATTGCAATCTCAAGTTAATGGAATATTTTTAAATCCCACATTCAAAGTTTAAAACACTGGTTTTCAATATGTTTTTTAGTGTTGTCACTTCTTCGTAAATAAAAACCTGTTTGGATCCTGATCATTTTTAACTGTTCTTGTTAATCTGAGCATTTATTTAGTGGCTTACTATTTTTAACTACATTTGGAGAACAAAAGAACTTTACCTATTCACCATGAATAGATCTACACTGTGGTCATGCGTCGTGTATAGTTCCAGAACAGTATATTTTCCCTGTGAGCAACCGTAGGTATACACTCAAAAACACTTCCAGGTGGTTTTAGGTTGAATGAAGTTTAGGCCATGGCAGCAAATTTCTTTTTCCAAATCCAAATAGAAACCATGTAATTTCTCAAATCTGAATCAACACTTAGTTGGTTGGTCTTCATGTAAAACCTTGGTTCAAAATAAAGCATACTGATTGATGTACTTTATAGCTTGAAATGTTTGCTTTTGGTGCTCAAAGTAGACTTCAAATCTTATAGCAAGAATTTTATTAAATTTTCAAATTCCATTTCATACAAAAATATAAATGTTTCTAAAACATTTGCTCAACTTTGTTTCGCATTCATTATGTAAAGCAAAAATGCTAATTTAAGGATACCAGTTTCAATAGCTATTCTGTGGGACCTTAGGGTTGCTTTGAAACATTTATACTTTTACTAGAACTCAGCATGAAAACTAAAGTGTCTTCTGCTTTAACCCACATTATTTTTTATTTGAAAAATTAAATGGTAAAAGTACCCTTGGTGTACATACAATTTTATAGTTTTTTAAAATGCTAAGTGACAGTGGCTTGAGCTTTAAAGTATTCTTATAGTTCTAGCACTACATATTTAATATTATATTTGCTTCTGATATCCTATAAATGGGAATTAGAGGGAATAAGAAAAATCTTTCCATTGGTTAGCACAAACTCTGAACAAAAATAGGACACCATACACTATTCACTATGAAGATTGCAGATTCCTAGGAAAATGTAATGTTATTCTTTCTAGCTATCTGCCAAATTAACTAGACCATGATCTTAAAGAAAGCAATTTAAACATTCTGAGTATAAACATGCATATTATTTGTTGATTAAAAATACAGATTTGAATGTTCCAGTTAATCTGTTGACCTTTAAATAGAAATAAGGGCCTGTTTACAGATGTTCTGATACATAAAGAAAATTAATATTTAACATTTCATTACCAAGGTCCTCTAATAACTTGTTTGAAAAATGAAATCAAACACGGGAGTGGGGGGAGGATCAGTTTAAAACAGCCATTTTGCAAGCACTGCCATTAGGTAGACGTTAACAAAAATGAACAGAAGAAATTGATTGTATGTTGTATGAGAACTGAGTGGAAGGGGAAGGGGAGATTCTAGAGCAGCACTAACCAGTGAAAGTGGAAATATTTTAAATTACATGTGAGTTGAGCACTTGAAATGTTGTTAGTGCAATTGAAGAAATGAACTAAGTTATTTTTAATTTAAAAGCCACATGTTGCCCTGACTGGTTTGGCTCAGTGGATAGAGCGTCAGCCTGTGGATTCAAGGGTCCCAGGTTCGATTTCAGTCCAGGGCATGTACCTTGGTTGCGAGCACATCCCCAGTAGGGGGTGTGTAAGAGGCAGCTGATGTATCTAACTCTCCCTCTCCCTCTCTGTAAAAAATAATAAAATACATTTAAAAAAATAAAATAAAAGCCACATGTTTTATGGGTGCTATAAGCTAACTACCATATTGGCCATTGTAGAGATTTGTGATAATAGGAGAAAGAAGGAAGAGATTGGGATGTCCTTAGTTCTTAAATTCCTAGAATCTGAGTAGGAAAGCAAGAAGGAATTCCAGTCTAATGTTCACTATCTTTAGTACCACGTAATAGCTTATCTAATATAATAGAGGAATGTGCAAATTAGGACACCTTAACATCACAGCTGACCTACAAATGGCAGAGCTACCAGTGGGTGGGACAGTGGGCTGAGAGCTACAGGAGGGTGGGGCAGCAGGCAGAGCTAGAGAAGGGCAGCACAGTGAGGTACTGGGTGGCCAGCTGAGGCAAGCGGCAGCCCGATTCATGCGCAGTCAGTAATAACCTTATAAGTCACCACATAAAATTTAAAGCTCTTACAGGGCATAATTGCATAATACAGCTGCTGTAACATTTTTAATACCACAAGTGCCATTAATTGTGAGAAGGGAAACACGACACAGCTGGGACTATTGCCTTTGGTCAAACTTGATAGTGTGGACTATGGGTTGAGAGAGGACTTAACTGAGCTTTTGTGTTTCTAAATGGAGTAAATATAATTGTATATGAACTCTGTATGTTCATGTTTTCTAATAGTTTTTAAGCTATAAAGAAAACTAAGGAAAATAACTCAGCTTTTTCCATTTTCTTATTTTACCCCCAAAATGATTATGTTTCACCCTTAAATTGTCCATGAAGGGTGCTGAAAACTTCTAAGTGTCATCACTACCATACAGTAGTGTTTTTCTGCATTTTTTGATTATGTCATTGAAAGATAAAGGTCAGTGCTGGAGGACTATAAGATAACCTTATATAGGAGTATGTCCTGTGGTAGGAGAAAAGTAAAGGGGCATTATGATTCAAGTGTTATCCTTACTTACCTGCCTCCCATCACCTTCCTGCAATGGCTGTAGCTTTTTTCAAAAAATTTTGTTAAAATTCTAACCATTTGTGATCAGTGCTAAATACTGTGTGTTGTCCAAAAATTAATGAAATTGTAAAATTATGCAACTTAATATGAAATAGAGTGTTAACATCCTTAAAATTTTCTACATCTTAATGCTAAGGGAAGATGAAAACAGGAATTATCTGCCATAGTAACCAGCATGTACTCATATATCTCAATATATAGTATAAAGTTAGGTTTATTCCCTGTGCATGTTTATTAAAAGAATAAGATGTAGTGATTGTTAAAACTAGTGGTAGGTAGAATTTTTTTCCAACTATAAACTAAGGTGGTTCAAGTAAATGGGAGGAGAGAGGGAAGATATAGCAAGTAATACAAGTAGAATGGGTTTTGGGTTTTTTTTGTTTTTGTTTTTAGTTTTTTTCTGCTTGTGCTTTAAGCTTTCCTAAAAGTAACATTTGGGGAGTTGGTTAAAACCACTAACGTATCTTAAGATCATTCCTTTTTCAAATGTGAATGAGGGATGTTACTGAAATAAGGATATATACCATAAAAACTCATTGTGAAGTTTTATATTAAAGTCTTACACATGAATAACTGCCAGTGTGTTTGATGTCTTAATCCGAGATTTCCAAAGTTTCAGTCAAATTGAACAGCATGTTCATTTTCTTCTGCAACTACCAAAACACAGTCATCATTATAAGGTGATTGGGGTGCAACTGAAAAAACTGTGGTGAAACCAGAATGCAAATTTCTTTTGTACAGGAACCAAACGATTGCTCCCAAAACTGTCAAAATTACTGTGCTAGCAATCACCAAAGCTGATATTAAAATGTGGTTATCTGTAAAGGAAAAGACAAGAAAATATGGGGAGTCAGGTACATAAATTGCTAATAATGCATTTGCAGGGGACACTAATAGTTTTATCGTGTAAATACTTGCCTATTTTGGGAATTTCCCACACTGATGAGAAAAATTACACAGTTACTATCAAGGTTTATATATTTTTTTTTTTTTTTGCTTGAACACAACTGCCATGTTTTAAATTTTCAGGTTAAGTTTTGCAATTCTCTAAGATTTAAAAATCCTTTTTGTCTTTTGAATTTATTCAAATAATTATATATGTTTGTATTCCTGAAGTAATTGTGTATGTATGACCTTGCAGTTTTGGCTATCAAAACTTTGGAACCTTTCTGTAAGAATTTAATAACTCAAGCAAAATCACTCTGTTTAGGAGTCAGGAGGAGGACAGTGCTTTAAGGAAGGTATTTGTATTTCATAGTAAAAGTAAATGAAAAGTAAATCCCAGAATTGCTTTTTCTTTAAAAATGTATTTTTGCATTGAGATTACTAAAATATTCTCATAATGCTCTTTTCAGTTGGTGCTTATTACAGTGAGACTTGGAAATGTAAAGCTTAGCAAGAAAAATCTTCCCAGAAGTTATGTTAAGATGAGGAAAAAACATTATTTCTAAAATATTGACAGGCTTCTTTAGAGACATCTAAGTGAAATAATGTTAAGCCAAGAAATCTGCAAACTGCAAATGGGATTCTTTCATAGTTAATTGTTTTTAAGCTTACCACAGCCCATTTGTAGTATAGCACTCTGACTTGACCAGTTTGAACATACTACTTTTATTTCAGTCTATTAATGAATATAATATTCATAATCGGTACTACTTTAATGATTGCATGACAATAGCTCAAAAAAATTTTAGTCTGAAAACATGGTAATTAAGACAGTGGCATAATAGACATAATCACACACCTTAACTAGTAAATTAAAATACCTAGTATCTTAAGAATTGAATAGCATTCTGCATTGGTAGGGCATAGTATATAAACTCCTTGTGTTTTTACATTCTGCAAGTGACCTGTGCCCAAGTTGCTTCCAGGGCCTTTAATTGGCTAGCTTCTTTCATATTACTGAGATACTAATAGAATGAGGAAAAGATGGGAGGCAGATTTTTTAGGGTTTGCCTTATATAGTTTTGCTTTTGAACCATGTAAATACATATGTTAACTTGCAGCTTTTAAAAAATGTGTTTAAAGCCCTCAAGACATGGCATTACAACTGAGGGGACTGAGGGGAAATTTTTTTTGCAGGAAAGAGTCATTTCCCATAAAAACATTGGAGTTTAATGAGAAAATTTGGTGTTTTAAAAAATGTTCATTTCATACATAACTTGCAGTTAATCATATTTAAAATGTCAGTTTTACTAAGCTAAGAGACCTTTCTACATTTGTATAAAAATTGTTCTACTTTATGTTAAATAATTTTTTAGAAAGGGTCATTAGTAAAAAACCGTTAAGAAAAGACCATTACATACCTGATAAATATTTCTTTTCATATGGAACTAAAATACAAAAGAAAATCAAAATTAAAAATTTTAATATTCTAAGATTGCCTTTAAATACTTTCAAAGCAGTTAAAAATGAACTCTTTTAATAGCTTAATAGTATCCATTCCCATTTCTTGGTATTGCCTTTATCTGTTTTGAACTTAGTTTTTAATAAAAGATGTATAGGTCTTACAAAATGCATTAGCTTGGTGGTGGAAAAAGAATAAGGAGTCTTAAGAAATAGATCATGAAGTGAGGTAAATAAGAATTTTGGTTGGGAGATTGTAGGAAACATTAAAATTAAAGTACACGATTGTAACCATTTACCTCACTAGCATGGATATACTCATGATATATGATGTTTCAAAGTTATAGTTTAATTAAAAGTTTGGTTTATATAATGGTTCCCTAAGGCACGGTAAACCAAAAAAAAAAACAAAACACTGAAAATTGAATGCTACTGTCATAGAACTATGACAAATTTTATGTCACTATGAAACAGTGTAGTCAAGAACTCTGCTAAAGTAAGAAATAATCTAGTTTCAGATATAAAGAAAAATAATCAGAGGCAGGTGTATAGTTTTGGTTTACAGTTAAAGTAGAAGGAGGTATTACTAAAGACGCAAAGTGAAAAAATGGCTGTTTTGTTTCACATACTCCAAAATTCTATTTTGAAATTTTAAGTGCCCTTAATGAGAAAAACATTTTTAAAACTTAGAACTTCGTGTAATCTAAGAGAAACATGCAAATTGACCACACCTCTGCTATGCCCCAAGCCACATCCACCAGCCAATCAGCAATTATGTGCAAGTTAACCCAAAAAAAATGGCCGGCAGCCAAGGAGCTGGAGCAAGCAGGAGGCTTGATTGCCCTGGCAATAGAGGAAGCCAAGCTTCCTGCCTGCCCTGGCCGATTGTGGCCTCCAATCAAGGCAACAAAGTTTCAATTATCGAAGATAAATCCCAGATATCTGCTTCCAGCCAGCCTCGCTGTGAGCTTGGGTTGCTGGGGGCAGTGGCCAGCCTGCAAATAGCCATCAGCCCCTTACCCCAGACTGGCTAGGCATCCCAGCAGGACCCCCCCTCCCTGAAGGGGATGTGGCCAGGCACCCCAACGGGATCCCCACCCTGATCCGGGATACCCTTCAGGGCAAACCAGCCAGCACCGACTCATGCACCAGGCCTCTATTCTATGTAATAAAAGGATAATACACAAGTTGACCCTAACAGCAGAACGACTGGGAATGACTGGTCACTATGACATACATTGATCACCAGGAGACAGATGCTCAATGCAGGAGCTGCCCCCTGGTGGTCAGTGTGCTCCCACAGGGGGAGTTCTGCTTTGCCACAAGCCAGGCTGACAACCACCAGTACAGCGGTGGTGGTGGGAGCCTCCCCTGACTCAGCAGCACTAAGGATGTCTGACTGCCAGCTTAGGCCCATTCCCCCGGGGAGCATGTGTAAGCCAGCAGGTGAACTTCCCCCGAGGGGTCTCAGACTCTGAGGGCACAGGCTGGGCTGAGGGACCCCCCCTGAGTGCACAAATTTTTGTGCACCAGGCCCCTAGTCCTATATAATCTAATATGCAAATCGACTGGCAGAATGACAGGTCACTATGATGCACATTGACCACCAGGGGGAGCACCGCTCAGCCAAAAGCCCTGAGCTGGGCTCATAGCTGGTGAGCACAGCAGTGGTGGCAGGAGCCTCTCCCACCTCTGTGGCAGTGCTAAGGCCCATTCCCCAGGCTTAAGCTGGCAGTCTGACATCCCCCAATTGGCTCCTGGACTGCGAGAAGGCGCAGACCGGGCTAGGGACTCCTCCACCCCAGTGCACGAATTTCATGCACCAGGCCTCTAGTGCTTAATAACATCAAACTGTTGTGGGTCAGGCACTGGCTGGTGTGGCTCAGTTGACTGGAGTCATACTCAAGTTTCAGGTTCCATCCCTAGTCGATAGGCACCCACTGATATTTCTTTCTCTCTCTCTCTCTCTCTGCCTTCCTCTTTAAAATCAATAAAAAACATCCTCTGGTGAGGATTTTTAATTTAATGTTTTGTGTCAGTGTAATTTTGTGCACTAAGAAGTATTCTGATGGATCAGAAGAAAACTTATATTTTAATCCAGAATAAATTATAAACTACAAAAATTTTCTTTGCCCAAAGTAATCATTCTTGTACAGAATCAAATACTTTGTAAACTAACATTAGAATCTTGGAATCTTCATTCACCCTTTCAATCAAATCACATGCAAAGTGGCTATGATTATTCCTCTGAACAACAGAAGAAATTTTGACCTCTTAGAAATGCTTAAGAATAAGCAGACAGAATAAATGTGTGGTTCAAAACAAGCAAGTCAGAGAAAGACAAGTATCACATGATTTCACTTACATGTGGAATCTAATGAACAAAATAAACGGACCAGCAAAAAATATCCAGACATTGAAGTATAGGGATGGGAGAGAGATTAACCAATGAATTTACATGCATATATGCATAGCCCATGGACAGACAATAGTTCAGGGAAGGCCAGGGGAGGGGGCAAGGAAGACATCTGTAATACTTTCAACAAAAAGATAATCTTTTTTTAAAGTATGTGGTTCACCTGATCTGGCCCAACCTTTGAAATGTAAGAGAATTAATGCCTGACTTCCAAGAGATTTGTGAACAAACCACCCTAATGTGTTCTGAAGTTTTATTCCCTCCCCTGAGGCATACTTCCCTCAAAGAAAATTATTCCAAAACCCTCCCTACTTTCCCATGACTCTTAGATTGGAAAAAGGTCTTCAATTACACTTACGAGCTGCTTTACAAAGGGCTCCTGGCACAGAAGAAACTTCACAGTTTCCTTTTTTCCATTCACCGGTTGTGGTGTGCAAAAAGGCACAGGTGTCAACCAGATCCTCCTCGTCGTCTTGCTCTGTCCACTTACGGAAAGTCATATTGGACTTATCAAACCACTTGAAACTCTGATCTGT
Source organism: Murina feae (assembly GCA_004026665.1). Classification (NCBI taxonomy): domain Eukaryota; kingdom Metazoa; phylum Chordata; class Mammalia; order Chiroptera; family Vespertilionidae; genus Murina; species Murina feae. The sequence continues at coordinate 57,795 of PVJC01004555.1, forward strand.
CAGTAAGAATATTTTCAACATTAGTTTAAAACCCAAGGGTCTAGGATTAAAGGTAAACAGAGAGGAATGTCTAGTCTAAATATTTGGTTGTAGGAGTTTAATTAAAAAAGGAACAGGAGCGAGCACCTCCGCCCCAGGAAAAGAAGGAATGGCAATCCAGGACCACCATCTCCCCCCACAGACCAAAAGGAGTGGTAGAAACCCTGTCTTTCCTGATTCCTGGGACACAGAGTCTTCAAGCAGTGACAGTGGTGGAAGCAGCAGCAGCATCAACAGCCAGGAGAAGGGCCAGTGGCCAGAAAGTAGCTTGAACCACATGCTCACCAGGTCCAGCCCCAATACCCCTCAGTCGGCACCCAAGCAGTCTGCACTAGCCAAGGTCTTTACTTCCACATCAACCAGACCGGAAGGAGGCCCACTTTCATAGCCTACAGCACCGAAGCGGTCTCCAACATGAGGGGCTGGCAGTTTCTTACCTTCTGTGAAGGGACAGCGCTGTGCAGATTTGATATTTCATCTTACAATGTTTTTAAAAATTGCACAAAAAATGCCTGTTGGCTTTTCAGGCTATATTTGAAATAAGTTAACAGGCAGTTGTTTACTTGTGATTTTGCTGCATTACAGCAATTTTAAAGGGGCTGTGAAGCAATTTTTTATAGGATTCTTTTGAGGGTGGGTATCAAATTCACGTCAAGGTAATGGTATGAGGAAATCTCATCTGCATGTTGAGTTCATAGTCTGTCCAGTTCAGATTGATTTCCAAATCTGTTAATCAGAAATTCTCCTTTATATAAAAAGGCCTTTTAAAAATGCAGGATCTTCCATTTTTTTTTTAATTCAATAAACTAGTAAAGAGTATATTTTTTTTTAAAAAAGAAAAGGAATATATCCTGTGTACAGGTCAATCAAAGGTATTGGTTCAAGAAGGTTCTGCAGATCTCATATTTGTATAGAAAAATATAACATATTAATGGGAAATAGCAAAGAAAATACATTATTAATAGTAACCTTAGTGATTTCATTTAGAAATAATTATGTATTTTCTATTTTCTACAGTGATAAGAAATACATTTACATGATACAACCTTGATAGCTGTCCATCTGTAATCATTGATGTCATAATCATTGACATCAGTACTGATTTTTATAACCCTACCATATTACAGAATTACTTAAGCTAGAACCACATTCTAATCCAGACAAAAGAATCAACTCTGATTCTCCCATGGGAAACACTGAGCTGCGCAGGGAACAGCCGTGGTGCGAGGCATGAGTGACGCTGAAACTACAGTACCTGAGCACAGAGGCAATGCCACTGTGAGCTAGGGGTTGAAGAAAATAAAAGGAAGTGACCAGTTTTGCTAATGTTAAGGGGGAAAAAAAGGATAGATCTCAAGATAAATAGCACTTACCATCAGTGTCAAAAAACATGCCTAGGAGGATATCATCTGGGCCTTTCCATTGCTTTTTCAAAGTATCCAGTATAAAAGCATTTTCTTCTTCATTGTGTATGCTTATCATGTCTGCTCCTGAAATCATTTTAGGTAGGAAAAATGTCAACATCTTCCCAGAACCAATGAAAACCACATGAAATATATAAAATTATATAGTATTGAAATACATAATTATACTTTTACATTTTTAATTTAGCTTTAAAATATGCACATTTGAAGAGCACATAATCGTTCATGAGAAAAGTAAAATAATGTGATGTAAATTGAGCAGAATCATTTTACTACTATGCTCTTATTTCATTCACCTAGAGTTGGTAATCTCATTAACATGAAAACAAACATCATGAAGAGGCTGGAGCAGTAAAACACATTTTATGTATCTCTCAACTTTTTCCCACTATCCACTTTCTCTAACGATGGTGGGCCCTCCTGCCCTCATTTCACAAGTATAGAAGGGAGTAGCTCTGACCACACTCAGGATAGCTGCAAAGGAGGGCAACTTCAAGAGTTCCAAGGCCTAGTCAAGTTCAAGTAACAAGCAGCGTCTTTGACCTACCTCACATACCAGGCCTTCATGCTCCTGCTGCCCAAAGCCGTTTCCTTCCCATATTTTCTCTGATCATCCTTAGAACTAAGTGCTGGTGAATGACAAAGGTGGTCCTCATTCTCCCTGGGTAGTTATTAATTGATTTTTCCTGTCACCCTCACCAGGTTCAAGAGGAAGGAGCAACAGCCACACGTATTTTTGTCTCACATTAACTTTTATACCTTGTAATCAATAAGCTACATCGCACCCGGTAGATATTAGCAGTATCTTCACTTTCCCAAGATATTTAACCTTGTTTCTTAACCCAAAGATTCTCTGGCAAATTAAAAAATAATTCCACTGTCTTAATTGGCTAATACACAAAAGAAAACAGTAGTGGCGTTAGTTCTATTGTGATAGTGTATGATTTTGCAAGATAAAACAATGAATTATGACATCAAAGCTTGTAGCATCCAGAAATCTGGGGGGCGGGGGGGGAGGGGGTGGTACATCCCCTGGTAAAGATAGAAGTAACAAGGAACATCCTAACACCCTTTCAGCTGTACTCAGCTAAATGAGGAATATTAACATGTTCCTAAGAAAAAAGTATTATGTTATTACTTTCACTTCTATTAAAAGAAACAACCAAGAAATTTAACTACAGAGGGAAAAGAAAATTATAGGGCCAAAAATCTACCCCCAAAGCATACCTTATAGCTAAAGAAGAAACTCACAAACTGGGCAGATGAAAGCTTTATTAGGAATAAAAAATAAAAAGGCAAACACCTTAACAAAAAAAAATTTGATTTCAAACTGAAAAAGGCAATTCACCCTCACAAAAAGAAATATAACAAATATGTGGAAAATAAAATCTTACTGGTGAAGAACTGAAAACTAAAATAAGGAGATTTTCAGATTAAACAATGCTGGTCATGGGTGTAGGAAAATAGGAATTCATATGTGGTTAGTCAGAGTAAAAATCAGTACAGTCTTTTTGGAGACAATCTGGCAAGACCTTAAAAAAGTACACATTCTCTTGCCCTAACCGGTTTAGCTCAGTGGATAGAGCGTCGGCCTGTGGACTGAAAGGTCCCAGGTTCGATTCTGATCAAGGGCATGTACCTTGGTTGTGGGCACATCCCTGATGGGAGTTGTGCAGGGGACAGCTGATCGATGTTTCTATCTCTCTCCCTTCCTCTCTGTAAAAAAAATCAATAAAATATATATTTTTAAAAAAGTACAAATTCTCTGACCTGGTGATCCTTAACAACAGTGTAAGTTAATATTAGCTTTGTGCTCAAATGAAAGAGGCACAATCACTAACACTCCTCAGTTGTTGCTTATGTCACTGAGAGACTTGAAAAAATTATTAGAGGATTAAGTCAGCTATGGCATATCTAAACAGTGGGAAATGTTCAGTTACTAGTAAGTATATATTCTACTAGAGGCCTGGTACACAAAATTCATGCACTCAGGGGGGTCCGTCAGCCTGGAAGCCCATGGGGAGCGGGCCTAAGCCATCAGTCAGACATCCTTAGCACTGCTGCAGAGGTGGGAGAGGCTCCCATCACTGCCACTGCACTCACCAGCCATGAGCCTGGCTTCTGGTGCACTGACCCCTAGGGGGAAGCTCCTGTGTTGAGCATCTGCCTGGCCTTCATGCTTCTGCTGCCCAGTGTGCATCATATGACGGGTCATATGTGCATCATATGACTGGTCATTCTGCTGTTCGATCAATTTGCATATTAGCCTTTTATTATATAGGATTTAAAAAAATATGTCAGGTATTCTGGAAAATGTTTATCATTTGGACAAACTTTACCTTTGCTACAACATTGAGTAAATTTTCCATCAGATGGTTTTTCATCAAAGAAATTTAGTGATAAGCAAAATTGACATGTAACACATTCCACCACAACTATGTTTGATAATTGCATCCTCATTTACTTCGATTTCACTGTGAAGGCAGCTCCTACCAGCATTGGCAGTACATTGTCAATTGCTGTTCTTCAGACATAGTCTGTCGACAACACCAGCTTCTTTTGGCTTCAGAGATATGTTGTGCCAATAGCTGGTCTTCAGACATTTCTGTTGATGATGCCGCTTTCTGGCTGCAGAGGCACGTTGTGCCAATAGTTGGTTTCAGACATACTCTGTTGCCGATGCCAGCCTCCCTCCTGTAGAGTCCCTGACAGGGGCCAATTAGGGGCGGGGCTGACTGGGGAGAGGGGCCATGGGAGGTTGGGGGGGCCGACTGACTGCCGGTGAGCATGGGGTGGGGCACATGGGGGCTCCGAAGGAGTTGAGAGCTGAAGGCCTTGGGGGTGCACTTCCAGTCTTTGTGGCTTGCCACTTGGGTTGGTGGCCTGCACCCTGGCTGCTGCTGGCTTTGCAGTCAGGGACTTAGGCCCAAGGTGGAAGGAGGTGGGGAGGATGCACTGCCCCAGCGGCCCCACAGGGAGGAAGAGCCCACTCCTAGGCCAGCCTATCCCTAGGTTACAGCCCCTGGTCACAGCAACATCTTCTGGAAACCTGGGGATGCACATGAGGCTGGCAATCAAGTCACTGTGGCCAGTGGGAAGGGCACTTGTTCCCCACCACCCCGATTTTACAAATACTGTGCTTAAACCGAATATAAAAGTAGGAAGGCCAGTGCAGCCAAGCTGAATAAACCTCTGCGGGAGGCAACCAGTGGGGCCCTGCCCCCCCATCTCCCCTTCTCCAGTCACGACCATCCCCCAATTGACCCACCACCCTTGGTCCCCTCCCTCTGCCTGCTGGCACCCACCTTGGCTGGCCTGGTGCTGCCTGCTCACTGGACCCGCCCCCCCTTCAACTGGTCGGTCGATTTGCCTATTAGGCTTTTATTATATAGGCTATTTACTACCATGTAAAGACATTTTAAGAGAAAGTGGGGATTATAGAACATTTTTGCCTAATACCCATATACTAGGGGCCCGGTGCACAAAAATTTGTGCACTCGGGGTGGAGGGAGTCCCTCAGCTTGGCCTGTGCCCTCTCACAGTCTAGGACCCCTCAGTGGATGTCCTATGATGGCCCCAGTCTGCCAGGCGCCTTTTGTGTGTGCGTGTGTGTGTGTGTGTGTGTGGCCACTGGGGACCTGCCCCCAGCTGCATCTGAGGCTCGGAGCAGTCTTCCTGTGTGTGTCTACCTGCTGGGGACCTGCCACCAGGCACACTGTGGAGGCTCGTGGTCAGGCCAGCCTTTTCCTGCTCCCTGATCCCCGGAAGGGACCTGGGAAGCCACCAAGCGGGCCGCCAACTCTTTCCCACTCACCCGTCCCCTGCTGCCTTCCTTTCCCACTTCCTGGTGCCGCCAAGGGTCTGGGGAGCTGCCAAGCAGGACCCCGGCCCTTGCAACCTTGCTTTCCCGCTCCCTGGTGCCCCGCAAAGGGCCTGGGAAGCCCACCAAGCAGGCCACTGACCCCCTGCTGCCTCTTTCCCACTCCCCGATGCCCCTCCAAGGGCCTGGACAGCTGCCA